>CAWVNZ010000778.1:0-45174 GCA_963930735.1 Dioctria linearis
TTCTACAGTAAATTTTTCAAAAAATAATTTTTTACTGTCGCAAATTTTAATTACGCCAGGGATTGCGTTTTCAATAGTAAATTTTTCAAAAAATAATTTTTTACTGTCGCAAATTTTAACTGCGCCAGGGATTGCCTTTTCTACAGTAAATTTTTCAAAAAATAATTTTTTACTGTCGCAAATTTTAATTGCGCCAGGGATTGTCTTTTTTACAGTAAATTTTTCAAAAAATAATTTTTTACTGTTGCAATTGCGCCAGGGATTGCCTTTTCTACAGTAAATTTTTCAAAAAATAATTTTTTACTGTCGCAAATTTTAATTACGCCAGGAATTGCCTTTTCTATAGTAAATTTTTCAAAAAATAATTTTTTACTGTTGCAAATTTTAATTGCGCCAGGGATTGCCTTTTCTACAGTAAATTTTTCAAAAAATAATTTTTTACTGTTGCAATTGCGCCAGGGATTGCCTTTTCTACAGTAAATTTTTCAAAAAATAATTTTTTACTGTCGCAAATTTTAAATACTCCAGGGATTGCCATTTCTATAGTAAATTTTTCAAAAATTAATTTTCTACTGTCGCAAATTTTAATTGCGCCAGGGATTCCCTTTTCTATAGTAAATTTTTCAAAAACTAATTTTTTACTGTTGCAAATTTTAATTGCGGCAGGGATGGCCTTTTCTATAGTAAATTTTTCAAAAAATAATTTTTTACTGTCGCAAATTTTAATTACGCCAGGGATTGCCTTTTCTATAGTAAATTTTTCACAAATTAATTTTTTACTGTCGCAAATTTCAATTGCGCCAGGGATTGCCTTTTCTATAGTAAATTACTCAAAAAATAATTTTTTACTGTCGCAAATTTTAATTGCGCCAGGGATTGCCTTTTCTACAGTAAATTTTTCAAAAAATAATTTTTTACTGTCGCAAATTTTAATTACGCCAGGGATTGCCTTTTCTATAGTAAATTTTTCACAAATTAATTTTTTACTGTCGCAAATTTCAATTGCGCCAGGGATTGCCTTTTCTATAGTAAATTACTCAAAAAATAATTTTTTACTGTCGCAAATTTTAATTGCGCCAGGGATTGCCTTTTCTACAGTAAATTTTTCAAAAAATAATTTTTTACTGTCGCAAATTTTAATTGCGCCAGGGATTGTCTTTTTACAGTAAATTTTTCAAAAAATAATTTTTTACTGTTGCAATTGCGCCAGGGATTGCCTTTTCTACAGTAAATTTTTCAAAAAATAATTTTTTACTGTCGCAAATTTTAATTACGCCAGGGATTGCATTTTCTACAGTAAATTTTTCAAAAAATAATTTTTTACTGTCGCAAATTTTAATTACGCCAGGGATTGCGTTTTCAATAGTAAATTTTTCAAAAAATAATTTTTTACTGTCGCAAATTTTAACTGCGCCAGGGATTGCCTTTTCTACAGTAAATTTTTCAAAAAATAATTTTTTACTGTCGCAAATTTTAATTGCGCCAGGGATTGTCTTTTTTACAGTAAATTTTTCAAAAAATAATTTTTTACTGTTGCAATTGCGCCAGGGATTGCCTTTTCTACAGTAAATTTTTCAAAAAATAATTTTTTACTGTCGCAAATTTTAATTACGCCAGGAATTGCCTTTTCTATAGTAAATTTTTCAAAAAATAATTTTTTACTGTTGCAAATTTTAATTGCGCCAGGGATTGCCTTTTCTACAGTAAATTTTTCAAAAAATAATTTTTTACTGTTGCAATTGCGCCAGGGATTGCCTTTTCTACAGTAAATTTTTCAAAAAATAATTTTTTACTGTCGCAAATTTTAATTGCGCCAGGGATTGTCTTTTTTACAGTAAATTTTTCAAAAAATAATTTTTTACTGTTGCAATTGCGCCAGGGATTGCCTTTTCTACAGTAAATTTTTCAAAAAATAATTTTTTACTGTCGCAAATTTTAATTACGCCAGGGATTGCATTTTCTACAGTAAATTTTTCAAAAAATAATTTTTTACTGTCGCAAATTTTAATTACGCCAGGGATTGCGTTTTCAATAGTAAATTTTTCAAAAAATAATTTTTTACTGTCGCAAATTTTAACTGCGCCAGGGATTGCCTTTTCTACAGTAAATTTTTCAAAAAATAATTTTTTACTGTCGCAAATTTTAATTGCGCCAGGGATTGTCTTTTTTACAGTAAATTTTTCAAAAAATAATTTTTTACTGTTGCAGTTGCGCCAGGGATTGCCTTTTCTACAGTAAATTTTTCAAAAAATAATTTTTTACTGTCGCAAATTTTAATTACGCCAGGAATTGCCTTTTCTATAGTAAATTTTTCAAAAAATAATTTTTTACTGTTGCAAATTTTAATTGCGCCAGGGATTGCCTTTTCTACAGTAAATTTTTCAAAAAATAATTTTTTACTGTTGCAATTGCGCCAGGGATTGCCTTTTCTACAGTAAATTTTTCAAAAAATAGTTTTTTACTGTCGCAAATTTTAATTACGCCAGGGATTGCATTTTCTACAGTAAATTTTTCAAAAAATAATTTTTACTGTCGCAAATTTTAATTACGCCAGGGATTGCGTTTTCAATAGTAAATTTTTCAAAAAATAATTTTTTACTGTCGCAAATTTTGACTGCGCCAGGGATTGCCTTTTCTACAGTAAATTTGTCAAAAAATAATTTTTTACTGTCGCAAATTTTAATTGCGCCAGGGATTGCCTTTTCTACAGTAAATTTTTCAAAAAATAATTTTTTACTGTCGCAAATTTTAATTGCGCCAGGGATTGCCTTTTCTATAGTAAATTTTTAAAAAATTAATTTTTTACTGTCGTAAGTTTTAATTACGCCAGGGATTGCCTTTTCTACAGTAAATTTTTCAAAAATTAATTTTTTACTGTCGCAATTTTTAAATACTCCAGGTTTTGCCTTTCCTACAGTAAATTTTTCAAAAATTAATTTTTTACTGTCGCAAATTTTAATTGAGCCCGGGATTGCCTTTTTCTACAGTAAAATATTCAAAAAATAATTTTGTACTGTCGCAAATTTTAATTGCGCCAGGGATTGCCTTTTCTACAGTAAATTATTCAAAAAATAATTTTTTACTGTCGCAAATTTTAATTGCGCCAGGGATTGCCTTTCTATAGTAAATTTTTCAGAAAAGAATTTTCTACTGTCGAAAATTTTAATTGCGCCAGGGATGGCCTTTTCTTTAGAACATTTTTCAAAAACTAATTTTTTACTGTCGCAAGTTTTAATTGCGCCAGGGATTGCCTTTTCTACAGCAAATTTTTCAAAAATTAATTTTTTACTCTCGCAAATTTTAAATACGCCAGGGATTGCCTTTTCTACAGTAAATTTTTCAAAAATTAATTTTTTACTGTCGCAAATTTTAATTGCGCCAGGGATTGCCTATTCTACGGTAAATTATTCAAAAAATAATTTTTTACTGTCGCAAATTTTAATTGCGGTAGGGATTGCCTTTTCTATAGTAAATTTTTCAAAAAATAAATTTTTACTGTCGCAAATTTTAATTACGCCAGGGATTGCCTTTTCTATAGTAAATTTTTCAAAAAATAAATTTTTACTGTCGCAAATTTTAATTACGCCAGGGATTGCCTTTTCTATAGTAAATTTTTCAAAAAATAATTTTCAACTGTCGCAAATTTTAATTGCGCCATGGATTGCCTTTTATATAGTAAATTTTTCAAAAATTAATTTTTTACTGTCGCAAATTTAAATTGCGGCAGGGATTGCCTTTTCTATAGTAAATTTTTCAAAAAATAATTTTATACTGTCGCAAATTTTAATTACGCCAGGGATTGCCTTTTCTATAGTAAATTTTTCAAAAAATAATTTTTTACTTTCGCAAATTTTAATTGCGCCTTTTCTATAGTAAATTTTTCAAAAAATAATTTTTACTGTCGCAAATTTTAATTACGCCAGGGATTGCCTTTTCTATAGTAAGTTTTTCAAAAATTAATTTTTTACTGTCGCAAATTTTAATTGCGCCAGGGATTGCCTTTTCTGTAGT
The DNA here is from genome assembly GCA_963930735.1 of Dioctria linearis. Classification (NCBI taxonomy): domain Eukaryota; kingdom Metazoa; phylum Arthropoda; class Insecta; order Diptera; family Asilidae; genus Dioctria; species Dioctria linearis. The sequence continues at coordinate 4,012 of CAWVNZ010000778.1, forward strand.
AAATTTTTCAAAAATTAATTTTTTACTGTCGCAAATTTTAATTACGCCAGGGATTGCCTTTTCTATAGTAAATTTTTCAAAAAATAATTTTCTACTGTCGCAAATTTTAATTGCGCCAGGAATTGCCTTTTCTATAGTAAATTTTTCAAACACTAATTTTTTACTGTCGCAAGTTTTAATTACGCCGGGGATTGCCTTTTCTACAGTAAATTTTTCAAAAATTAATTTTTTACTGTCGCAAATTTTAAATACGCCAGGGATTGCCTTTTCTACAGTAAATTTTTCAAAAAGTAATTTTTTACTGTCGCAAATTTTAATTGCGCCAGGTATTGCCTTTTCTACAGTAAATTATTCAAAAAATAATTTTTTACTGTCGCAAAATTTAATTGCGCCTGGGATTGCCTTTTCTACAGTTAATTATTCAAAAAATAATTTTTTTCTCTCGCAAATTTTAAATACGCCAGGGATTGCCTTTTCTATAGTAAATTTTTCAAAAACTAATTTTTTACTGTCGAAAATTTTAATTACGCCAGGGATTGCCTTTTCTATAGTAAATTTTTCACAAATTAATTTTTTACTGTCGCAAATTTTAATTACGCCAGGGATTGCATTTTCTATAGTAAATTATTCAAAAAATAATTTTTTACTGTCGCAAATTTTAAATACGCCAGGGATTGCCTTTTCTATAGTAAATTTTTCAAAAACTAATTTTTTACTGTCGAAAATTTTAATTACGCCAGGGATTGCCTTTTCTATAGTAAATTTTTCAAAAACTAATTTTTTACTGTAGCAAATTATAATTACGCCAGGGATTGCCTTTTCTATAGTAAATTTTTCACAAATTAATTTTTTACTGTCGCAAATTTTAATTGCGCCAGAGATTGCCTTTTCTATAGTAAATTATTCAAAAAATAATTTTTTACTGTCGCAAATTTTAATTGCGGCAGGGATTGCCTTTCCTATAGTAAATTTTGCAAAAATTAATTTTTTACTGTCGCAAGTTTTAAATCCGCCAGGTATTGCCTTTTCTATAGTAAATTATTCAAAAAATAATTTTTTACTGTCGCAAATTTTAATTGCGCCAGGGATTGCCTTTCTATAGTAAATTTTTCAAAAATTAATTTTTTACTGTCGCAAATTTTAATTGCGCCAGGGATTGCCTTTTCTATAGTAAATTTTTCAAAAAATAATTTTATAGTGTCGCAAATTTTAATTACGCCAGGGATTGCCTTTTCTACAGTAAATTTTTCAAAAAATAATTTTTTACTGTCGCAAATTTTAATTACGCCAGGGATTGCCTTTTCTACAGTAAATTTTTCAAAAATTAATTTTTTACTGCCGCAAATTTTAATTACGCCAGGGATTGCCTTTTCTACAGTAAATTTTTCAAAAAATAATTTTTTACTGTCGCAAATTTTAATTGCGCCAGGGATTGCCTCTTCTACAGTAAATTATTCAAAAAATAATTTTATACTGTCGCAAATTTTAATTACGCCAGGGATTGCCTTTTCTATAGTAAATTTTTCAAAAAATAATTTTTTACTGTCGCAAATTTTAATTGCGCCAGGGATTGCCTTGTGTACAGTAAATTTTTCAAAAAATAATTTTTTGCTGTCGCAAATTTTAATTGGGCCAGGGATTGCCTTTTCTACAGAAAATTTTTCAAAAAATAATTTTTTACTGTCGTAAATTTTAATTACGCCAGGGATTGCCTTTTTCTATAGTAAATTTTACAAAAAATAATTTTTTACTGTCGCAAATTTTAATTGCGCCAGGGATTGCCCTTTCTACAGTGAATTTTTCAAAAATTAATTTTTTACTGTCGCAAATTTTAAATACGCCAGGGATTGCCTTTTCTATTGTAAATTTTTCAAAAAGTAATTTTTTACTGTCGCAAATTTTAATTTTGCCAGGGATTGCCTTTTCTACAGTAAATTATTCAAAAAATAATTTTTTACTGTCGCAAATTTTAATTACGCCAGGGATTGCCTTTTCTATAGTAAATTTTTCAAAAAATAATTTTTTAATGTCGCAAATTTTAATTGCGCCAGGGATTGCCTTTTATATAGTAAATTTTTCAAAAAATAATTTTTTACTGTCGCAAATTTTAATTACGCCAGGGATTGCCTTTTCTATAGTAAATTTTTTCAAAAAATAATTTTATACTGTCGCAAATTTTAATTACGCCAGGGATTGCCTTTTCTATAGTAAATTTTTCAAAAACTAATTTTTTAATTTCGCAAATTTTAATTGCGCCAGGGATTGCCTTTTCTATAATAAATTTTTCAAAAAATAATTTTATACTGTCGCGAATTTTAATTACGCCAGGGATTGCCTTTTCTATAGTAAATTTTTCAAAAAATAATTTCTTACTGTCGCAAATTTTAATTTCGCCAGGGATTGCCTTTTCTACAGTAAATTATTCAAAAAATAATTTTTTACTGTCGCAAATTTTAATTGCGCCAGGGATTTCCTTTTCTACAGTAAATTATTCAAAAAAAATGTTTTACTGTCGCAAATTTTAATTGCGCCAGGGATTGCCTTTTCTATAGTAAATTTTTCAAAAAATAATTTTCTACTGTCGCAAATTTCAATTGCGCCAGGGATAGCCTTTTCTATAGTAAATTTTTCAAAAACTAATTTTTTACTGTCGAAAATTTTAATTACGCCAGGGATTGCCTTTTCTATAGTAAATTTTTCAAAAACTAATTTTTTACTGTAGCAAATTTTAATTACGCCAGGGATTGCCTTTTCTATAGTAAATTTTTCACAAATTAATTTTTTACTGTCGCAAATTTTAATTGCGCCAGAGATTGCCTTTTCTATAGTAAATTATTCAAAAAATAATTTTTTACTGTCGCAAATTTTAATTGCGGCAGGGATTGTCTTTTCTATAGTAAATTTTGCAAAAATTAATTTTTTACTGTCGCAAGTTTTAAATCCGCCAGGGATTGCCTTTTCTATAGTAAATTATTCAAAAAATAATTTTTTACTGTCGCAAATTTTAATTGCGCCAGGGATTGCCTTTTCTATAGTAAATTTTTCAAAAATTAATTTTTTACTGTCGCAAATTTTAATTGCGCCAGGGATTGCCTTTTCTATAGTAAATTTTTCAAAAAATAATTTTATACTGTCGCAAATTTTAATTACGCCAGGGATTGCCTTTTCTACAGTAAATTTTTCGAAAAATAATTTTTTACTGTCGCAAATTTTAATTACGCCAGGGATTGCCTTTTCTACAGTAAATTTTTCAAAAATTAATTTTTTACTGCCGCAAATTTTAATTACGCCAGGGATTGCCTTTTCTACAGTAAATTTTTCAAAAAATAATTTTTTACTGTCGCAAATTTTAATTGCGCCAGGGATTGCCTCTTCTGCAGTAAATTATTCAAAAAATAATTTTATACTGTCGCAAATTTTAATTACGCCAGGGATTGCCTTTTCTATAGTAAATTTTTCAAAAAATAATTTTTTACTGTCGCAAATTTTAATTGCGCCAGGGATTGCCTTGTGTACAGTAAATTTTTCAAAAAATAATTTTTTACTGTCGCAAATTTTAATTGGGCCAGGGATTGCCTTTTCTACAGAAAATTTTTCAAAAAATAATTTTTTACTGTCGTAAATTTTAATTACGCCAGGGATTGCCTTTTTCTATAGTAAATTTTACAAAAAATAATTTTTTACTGACGCAAATTTTAATTGCGCCAGGGATTGCCCTGTCTACAGTGAATTTTTCAAAAATTAATTTTTTACTGTCGCAAATTTTAAATACGCCAGGGATTGCCTTTTCTACAGTAAATTTTTCAAAAAGTAATTTTTTACTGTCGCAAATTTTAATTTCGCCAGGGATTGCCTTTTCTACAGTAAATTATTCAAAAAATAATTTTTTACTGTCGCAAATTTTAATTGCGCCAGGGATTTCCTTTTCTACAGTAAATTATTCAAAAAAAATGTTTTACTGTCGCAAATTTTAATTGCGCCAGGGATTGCCTTTTCTATAGTAAATTTTTCAAAAAATAATTTTCTACTGTCGCAAATTTCAATTGCACCAGGGATTGCCTTTTCTATAGTAAATTTTTCAAAAACTAATTTTTTACTGTCGCAAATTTTAATTGCGCCAGGGATTGCCTTTTCTATTGTAAATTTTTCAAAAAATAATTTTATAGTGTCGCGAATTTTAATTACGCCAGGGATTGCCTTTTCTATAGTAAATTTTTCAAAAAATAATTTTTTACTGTCGCAAATTTTAATTACGCCAGGGATTGCCTTTTCTATAGTAATTTTTTCAAAAAATAATTTTTTAATGTCGCAAATTTTAATTGCGCCAGGGATTGCCTTTTATATAGTAAATTTTTCAAAAAATAATTTTTTACTGTCGCAAATTTTAATTACGCCAGGGATTGCCTTTTCTATAGTAAATTTTTTCAAAAAATAATTTTATACTGTCGCAAATTTTAATTACGCCAGGGATTGCCTTTTCTATAGTAAATTTTTCAAAAACTAATTTTTTACTTTCGCAAATTTTAATTGCGCCAGGGATTGCCTTTTCTATAGTAAATTTTTCAAAAAATAATTTTATACTGTCGCGAATTTTAATTACGCCAGGGATTGCCTTTTCTATAGTCAATTTTTCAAAAAATAATTTTTTACTGTCGCAAATTTTAATTTCGCCAGGGATTGCCTTTTCTATAGTAAATTTTTCAAAAAATAATTTTTTACTGTCGCAAATTTTAATTACGCCAGGGATTGCCTTTTCTATAGTAAATTTTTCAAAAAATAATTTTTTAATGTCGCAAATTTTAATTGCGCCAGGGATTGCCTTTTCTATAGTAAATTTTTCAAAAAATAATTTTTTACTGTCGCAAATTTTAATTACGCCAGGGATTGCCTTTTCTATAGTAAATTTTTCAAAAAATAATTTTCTACTGTCGCAAATTTCAATTGCGCCAGGGATTGCCTTTTCTATAGTAAATTTTTCAAAAACTAATTTTATATTGTCGCAAATTTTAATTGCGCCAGGGATTGCCTTTTCTATAGTAAATTTTTCAAAAAAAAATTTTATACTGTCGCGAATTTTAATTACGCCAGGGATTGCCTTTTCTATAGTAAATTTTTCAAAAAATAATTTTTTACTGTCGCAAATTTTAATTACGCCAGGGATTGCCTTTTCTATAGTAAATTTTTCAAAAAATAATTTTTTAATGTCGCAAATTTTAATTGCGCCAGGGATTGCCTTTTCTATAGTAAATTTTTCAAAAAATAATTTTTTACTGTCGCAAATTTTAATTACGCCAGGGATTGCCTTTTCTATAGTAAATTTTTTCAAAAAATAATTTTATACTGTCGCAAATTTTAATTACGCCAGGGATTGCCTTTTCTATAGTAAATTTTTCAAAATTTAATTTTTTACTTTCGCAAATTTTAATTGCGCCAGGGATTGCCTTTTCTATAGTAAATTTTTCAAAAAATAATTTTTTACTGTCGCAAATTTTAATTGCGCCAGGGATTGCCTTGTGTACAGTAAATTTTTCAAAAAATAATTTTTTACTGTCGCAAATTTTAATTGCGCCAGGGATTGCCTTTTCTACAGCAAATTTTTCAAAAAATAATTTTTTACTGTCGTAAATTTTAATTACGCCAGGGATTGCCTTTTTCTATAGTAAATTTTACAAAAAATAATTTTTTACTGTCGCAAATTTTAATTGCGCCAGGGATTGCCCTTTCTACAGTAAATTTTTCAAAAATTAATTTTTTACTGTCGCAAATTTTAAATACGCCAGGGATTGCCTTTTCTACAGTAAATTTTTCAAAAAGTAATTTTTTACTGTCGCAAATTTTAATTTCGCCAGGGATTGCCTTTTCTACAGTAAATTATTCAAAAAATAATTTTTTACTGTCGCAAATTTTAATTGCGCCAGGGATTTCCTTTTCTACAGTAAATTATTCAAAAAAAAATGTTTTACTGTCGCAAATTTTAATTGCACCAGGGATTGCCTTTTCTATAGTAAATTTTTCAAAAAATAATTTTCTACTGTCGCAAATTTCAATTGCGCCAAGGATTGCCTTTTCTATAGTAAATTTTTCAAAAACTAATTTTTTACTGTCGCAAATTTTAATTGCCCCAGGGATTGCCTTTTCTATAGTAAATTTTTCAAAAAATTATTTTATACTGTCGCGAATTTTAATTACGCCAGGGATTGCCTTTTCTATAGTAATTTTTTCAAAAAATAATTTTTTACTGTCGCAAATTTTAATTACGCCAGGGATTGCCTTTTCTATAGTAAATTTTTCAAAAATAATTTTTTAATGTCGCAAATTTTAATTGCGCCAGGGATTGCCTTTTCTATAGTAAATTTTTCAAAAAATAATTTTTTACTGTCGCAAATTTTAATTACGCCAGGGATTGCCTTTTCTATAGTAAATTTTTCAAAAAATAATTTTCTACTGTCGCAAATTTCAATTGCGCCAGGGATTGCCTTTTCTATAGTAAATTTTTCAAAAACTAATTTTTTACTGTCGCAAATTTTAATTGCGCCAGGGATTGCCTTTTCTATAGTAAATTTTTCAAAAAATAATTTTATACTGTCGCGAATTTTAATTACGCCAGGGATTGCCTTTTCTATAGTAAATTTTTCAAAAAATAATTTTTTACTGTCGCAAATTTTAATTACGCCAGGGATTGCCTTTTCTATAGTAAATTTTTCAAAAAATAATTTTTTAATGTCGCAAATTTTAATTGCGCCAGGGATTGCCTTTTCTATAGTAAATTTTTCAAAAAATAATTTTTTACAGTCGCAAATTTTAATTACGCCTTTTCTATAGTAAATTTTTTCAAAAAATAATTTTATACTGTCGCAAACTTTAATTACGCCAGGGATTGCCTTTTCTATAGTAAATTTTTCAAAAACTAATTTTTTACTTTCGCAAATTTTAATTGCACCAGGGATTGCCTTTTCTATAGTAAATTTTTCAAAAAATAATTTTATACTGTCGCGAATTTTAATTACGCCAGGGATTGCCTTTTCTATAGTAAATTTTTCAAAAAATAATTTTTTACTGTCGCAAATTTTAATTTCGCCAGGGATTGCCTTTTCTACAGTAAATTATTCAAAAAATAATTTTTTACTGTCGCAAATTTTAATTGCGCCAGGGATTTCCTTTTCTACAGTAAATTATTCAAAAAAAAATGTTTTACTGCCGCAAATTTTAATTGCACCAGGGATTGCCTTTTCTATAGTAAATTTTTCAAAAAATAATTTTCTACTGTCGCAAATTTCAATTGCGCCAAGGATTGCCTTTTCTATAGTAAATTTTTCAAAAACTAATTTTTTACTGTCGCAAATTTTAATTGCGCCAGGGATTGCCTTTTCTATAGTAAATTTTTCAAAAAATTATTTTATACTGTCGCGAATTTTAATTACGCCAGGGATTGCCTTTTCTATAGTAATTTTTTCAAAAAATAATTTTTTACTGTCGCAAATTTTAATTACGCCAGGGATTGCCTTTTCTATAGTAAATTTTTCAAAAAATAATTTTTTAATGTCGCAAATTTTAATTGCGCCAGGGATTGCCTTTTCTATAGTAAATTTTTCAAAAAATAATTTTTTACTGTCGCAAATTTTAATTACGCCAGGGATTGCCTTTTCTATAGTAAATTTTTTCAAAAAATAATTTTATACTGTCGCAAATTTTAATTACGCCAGGGATTGCCTTTTCTATAGTAAATTTTTCAAAAATTAATTTTTTAATTTCGCAAATTTTAATTGCGCCAGGGATTGCCTTTTCTATAGTAAATTTTTCAAAAAATAATTTTATACTGTCGCGAATTTTAATTACGCCAGGGATTGCCTTTTCTATAGTAAATTTTTCAAAAAATAATTTTTTACTGTCGCACATTTTAATTACGCCAGGGATTGCCTTTTCTATAGTAAATTTTTCAAAAAATAATTTTTTAATGTCGCAAATTTTAATTGCGCCAGGGATTGCCTTTTCTATAGTAAATTTTTCAAAAAATAATTTTTTACTGTCGCAAATTTTAATTGCGCCAGCGATTGCCTTTTCTACAGTAAATTATTCAAAAAATAATTTTTTACTGTCCCAAATTTTAATTGCGCCAGGGATTGCCTTTTCTACAGTTAATTATTCAAAAAATAATTTTTTACTCTCGCAAATTTTAAATACGCCAGGTATTGCCTTTTCTATAGTAAATTTTTCAAAAACTAATTTTTTACTGTCGAAAATTTTAATTACGCCAGGGATTGCCTTTTCTATAGTAAATTTTTCACAAATTAATTTTTTACTGTCGCAAATTTTAATTACGCCAGGGATTGCATTTTCTATAGAAAATTATTCAAAAAATAATTTTTTACTGTCGCAAATTTTAAATACGCCAGGGATTGCCTTTTCTATAGTAAATTTTTCAAAAACTAATTTTTTTCTGTCGAAAATTTTAAATACGCCAGGGATTGCCTTTTCTATAGTAACTTTTTCAAAAACTAATTTTTTAGTGTCGCAAATTTTAATTACGCCAGGGATTGCCTTTTCTATAGTAAATTTTTCACAAATTAATTTTTTACTGTCGCAAATTTTAATTGCGCCAGGGATTGCCTTTTCTATAGTAAATTATTCAGAAAATAATTTTTTACTGTCGCAAATTTTAATTGCGGCAGGGATTGCCTTTTCTATAGTAAATTTTGCAAAAATTAATTTTTTACTGTCCCAAATTTTAAATCCGCCAGGGATTGCCTTTTCTATAGTAAATTATTCAAAAAATAATTTTTTACTGTCGCAAATGTTAATTGCGCCAGGGATTGCCTTTTATATAGTAAATTTTTCAAAAATTAATTTTTTACTGTCGCAAATTTTAATTGCGCCAGGGATTGCCTTTTCTATAGTAAATTTTTCAAAAAATAATTTTATACTGTCGCAAATTTTAATTGCGGCAGGGATTGCCATTTCTATAGTAAATTTTTCACAAATTAATTTTTTACTGTCGCAAATTATATTTGCGCCAGGGATTGCCTTTTCTATAGTAAATTATTCAAAAAATAATTTTTTACTGTCGCAAATTTTAACTGCGGCAGGTATTGCCTTTTCTATAGTAAATTTTTCAAAAAATAATTTTTTACTGTCGCAAATTTTAATTGCGGCAGGGATTGCCTCTTCTATAGTAAATTTTTCAAAAAATAATTTTTTACTGTCGCAAATTTTAATTACGCCAGGGATTGCCTTTTCTACAGTAAATTATTCAAAAAATAATTTTTTACTGTCGCAAATTTTAATTGCGCCAGGGATTGCCTTTTCTATAGTAAATTTTTCCAAAAAATAATTTTCTACTGTCGCAAATTTTAATTGCGCCAGGGATTGCCTCTTCTATAGTAAATTTTTCAAAAACTAATTTTTTACTGTCTCAAATTTTAATTACGCCAGGAATTGCCTTTTCTACAGTAAATTTTTCAAAAATTAATTTTTTACTGTCGCAAATTTTAAATACGCCAGGGATTGCCTTTTCTACAGTAAATTTTTCAAAAAGTAATTTTTTACTGTCGCAAATTTTAATTGCGCCAGCGATTGCCTTTTCTACAGTAAATTATTCAAAAAATAATTTTTTACTGTCCCAAATTTTAATTGCGCCAGGGATTGCCTTTTCTACAGTTAATTATTCAAAAAATAATTTTTTACTCTCGCAAATTTTAAATACGCCAGGGATTGCCTTTTCTATAGTAAATTTTTCAAAAACTAATTTTTTACTGTCGAAAATTTTAATTACGCCAGGGATTGCCTTTTCTATAGTAAATTTTTCACAAATTAATTTTTTACTGTCGCAAATTTTAATTACGCCAGGGATTGCATTTTCTATAGAAAATTATTCAAAAAATAATTTTTTACTGTCGCAAATTTTAAATACGCCAGGGATTGCCTTTTCTATAGTAAATTTTTCAAAAACTAATTTTTTTCTGTCGAAAATTTTAAATACGCCAGGGATTGCCTTTTCTATAGTAAATTTTTCAAAAACTAATTTTTTAGTGTCGCAAATTTTAATTACGCCAAGGATTGCCTTTTCTATAGTAAATTTTTCACAAATTAATTTTTTACTGTCGCAAATTTTAATTGCGCCAGGGATTGCCTTTTCTATAGTAAATTATTCAGAAAATAATTTTTTACTGTCGCAAATTTTAATTGCGGCAGGGATTGCCTTTTCTATAGTAAATTTTGCAAAAATTAATTTTTTACTGTCGCAAATTTTAAATCCGCCAGGGATTGCCTTTTCTATAGTAAATTATTCAAAAAATAATTTTTTACTGTCGCAAATTTTAATTGCGCCAGGGATTGCCTTTTATATAGTAAATTTTTCAAAAATTAATTTTTTACTGTCGCAAATTTTAATTGCGCCAGGGATTGCCTTTTCTATAGTAAATTTTTCAAAAAATAATTTTATACTGTCGCAAATTTTAATTGCGGCAGGGATTGCCATTTCTATAGTAAATTTTTCACAAATTAATTTTTTACTGTCGCAAATTATATTTGCGCCAGGGATTGCCTTTTCTATAGTAAATTATTCAAAAAATAATTTTTTACTGTCGCAAATTTTAACTGCGGCAGGTATTGCCTTTTCTATAGTAAATTTTTCAAAAAATAATTTTTTACTGTCGCAAATTTTAATTGCGGCAGGGATTGCCTTTTCTATAGTAAATTTTTAAAAAAAATAATTTTTTACTGTCGCAAATTTTAATTACGCCAGGGATTGCCTTTTCTACAGTAAATTTTTCAAAAAATAATTTTTTACTGTCGCAAATTTTAATTGCGCCAGGGATTGCCTTTTCTACAGTAAATTTTTCAAAAATAATTGTTTACTGTCGCAAATTTTAATTACGACAGAGATTGCCTTTTCTATAGTAAATTTTACAAAAAATAATTTTTTACTGTCGCAAATTTTAATTGCGCCAGGGATTGCCTTTTCTACAGTAAATTTTTCAAAAATTAATTTTTTACTGTCGCAAATTTTAAATACGCCAGGGATTGCCTTTTCTACAGTAAATTATTCAAAAAATAATTTTTTACTGTCGCAAATTTTAATTGCGCCAGGGATTTCCTTTTCTACAGTAAATTATTCAAAAAAAAATGTTTTACTGTCGCAAATTTTAATTGCGCCAGGGATTGCCTTTTCTATAGTAAATTTTTCAAAAAATAATTTTCTACTGTCGCAATTTGCAATTGCGCCAGGTATTGCCTTTTCTATAGTAAATTTTTCAAAAACTAATTTTTTACTGTCGCAAATTTTAATTGCGGCAGGGATTGCCTTTTCTACAGTAAATTATTCAAAAAATAATTTTTTACTGTCCCAAATTTTAATTGCGCCAGGGATTGCCTTTTCTACAGTTAATTATTCAAAAAATAATTTTATACTGTCGCAAATTTTAATTGCGGCAGGGATTGCCATTTCTATAGTAAATTTTTCACAAATTAATTTTTTACTGTCGCAAATTATATTTGCGCCAGGGATTGCCTTTTCTATAGTAAATTATTCAAAAAATAATTTTTTACTGTCGCAAATTTTAACTGCGGCAGGTATTGCCTTTTCTATAGTAAATTTTTCAAAAAATAATTTTTTACTGTCGCAAATTTTAATTGCGGCAGGGATTGCCTTTTCTATAGTAAATTTTTCAAAAAATAATTTTTTACTGTCGCAAATTTTAATTACGCCAGGGATTGCCTTTTCTACAGTAAATTTTTCAAAAAATAATTTTTTACTGTCGCAAATTTTAATTGCGCCAGGGATTGCCTTTTCTACAGTAAATTTTTCAAAAATAATTGTTTACTGTCGCAAATTTTAATTACGACAGAGATTGCCTTTTCTATAGTAAATTTTACAAAAAATAATTTTTTACTGTCGCAAATTTTAATTGCGCCAGGGATTGCCTTTTCTACAGTAAATTTTTCAAAAATTAATTTTTTACTGTCGCAAATTTTAAATACGCCAGGGATTGCCTTTTCTACAGTAAATTATTCAAAAAATAATTTTTTACTGTCGCAAATTTTAATTGCGCCAGGGATTTCCTTTTCTACAGTAAATTATTCAAAAAAAAATGTTTTACTGTCGCAAATTTTAATTGCGCCAGGGATTGCCTTTTCTATAGTAAATTTTTCAAAAAATAATTTTCTACTGTCGCAATTTGCAATTGCGCCAGGTATTGCCTTTTCTATAGTAAATTTTTCAAAAACTAATTTTTTACTGTCGCAAATTTTAATTGCGGCAGGGATTGCCTTTTCTACAGTAAATTATTCAAAAAATAATTTTTTACTGTCCCAAATTTTAATTGCGCCAGGGATTGCCTTTTCTACAGTTAATTATTCAAAAAATAATTTTATACTGTCGCAAATTTTAATTGCGGCAGGGATTGCCATTTCTATAGTAAATTTTTCACAAATTAATTTTTTACTGTCGCAAATTATATTTGCGCCAAGGATTGCCTTTTCTATAGTAAATTATTCAAAAAATAATTTTTTACTGTCGCAAATTTTAACTGCGGCAGGTATTGCCTTTTCTATAGTAAATTTTTCAAAAAATAATTTTTTACTGTCGCAAATTTTAATTGCGGCAGGGATTGCCTTTTCTATAGTAAATTTTTCAAAAAATAATTTTTTACTGTCGCAAATTTTAATTACGCCAGGGATTGCCTTTTCTACAGTAAATTTTTCAAAAAATAATTTTTTACTGTCGCAAATTTTAACTGCGCCAGGGATTGCCTTTTCTACAGTAAATTTTTCAAAAATTAATTTTTTACTGTCGCAAATTTTAAATACGCCAGGGATTGCCTTTTCTACAGTAAATTATTCAAAAAATAATTTTTTACTGTCGCAAATTTTAATTGCGCCAGGGATTTCCTTTTCTACAGTAAATTATTCAAAAAAAAATGTTTTACTGTCGCAAATTTTAATTGCGCCAGGGATTGCCTTTTCTATAGTAAATTTTTCAAAAAATAATTTTCTACTGTCGCAATTTGCAATTGCGCCAGGTATTGCCTTTTCTATAGTAAATTTTTCAAAAACTAATTTTTTACTGTCGCAAATTTTAATTGCGGCAGGGATTGCCTTTTCTATAGTAAATTTTTTCAAAAAATAATTTTATACTGTCGCAAATTTTAATTACGCCAGGGATTGCCTTTTCTATAGTAAATTTTTGAAAAACTAATTTTTTACTATCGCAAATTTTAATTGCGCCAGGGATTGCCTTTTCTATAGTAAATTTTTCAAAAAATAATTTTATACTGTCGCGAATTTTAATTACGCTAGGGATTGCCTTTTCTATAGTAAATTTTTCAAAAAATAATTTTTTACTGTCGCAAATTTTAATTACGCCAGGGATTGCCTTTTCTATAGTAAATTTTTCCAAAAATAATTTTTTACTGTCGCAAATTTTAATTGCGCCAGGGATTGCCTTTTCTATAGTAAATTTTTCAATAAATAATTTTTTACTGTCGCAAATTTTAATTACGCCAGGGATTGCCTTTTCTATAGTAAAATTTTCAAAAAATAATTTTTACTGTCGCAAATTTTAATTACGCTAGGGATTGCCTTTTCTATAGTAAATTTTTCAAAAATTAATTTTTTACTGTCGCAAATTTTAATTACGACAGGGATTGCCATTTCTATAGTAAATTGTTCAAAAAATAATTTTTTACTGTCGCAAATTTTAATTGCGCCAGGGATTGCCTTTTCTGTAGTAAGTTTTTCAAAAATTAATTTTTTACTATCGCAAATTTTAATTACGCCAGGGATTGCCTTTTCTATAGTAAATTTTACAAAAATTAATTTTTTACTGTCGCAAATTTTAATTGCGCCAGCGATTGCCTTTTCTATAGTAAATTTTTCAAAAAATAATTTTTTACTGTCGCAAATTTTAATTGCGCCAGGGATTGCCTTTTCTACAGTAAATTATTCAAAAAATAATTTTTTACTGTCGCAAATTTTAATTGCGCAAGGGATTGCCTTTTCTATAGTAAATTTTTCAAAAAATAATTTTCTACTGTCGCAAATTTTAATTGCGCCAGGGATTGCCTTTTCTACAGTAAATTATTCAAAAAATAATTTTTTACTGTCGCAAATTTTAATTGCGCCAGGGATTGCCTTTTCTATAGTAAATTTTTCAAAAAATAATTTTTTTACTGTCGCAAATTTTAATTACGCCAGGGATTGCCTTTTCTATAGTAAATTTTTCAAAAACTAATTTTTTACTGTCGAAAATTTTAATTACGCCAGGGATTGCCTTTTCTATAGTAAATTTTTCAAAAATTAATTTTTTACTGTCGCAAATTTTAATTACGACAGGGATTGCCTTTTCTATAGTAAATTTTTCAAAAAATAATTTTTTACTGTCGCAAATTTTAATTGCGCCAGGGATTGCCTTTCCTGTAGTAAATTTTTTCAAAAAATAATTTTATACTGTCGCAAATTTTAATTACGCCAGGGATTGCCTTTTCTATAGTAAATTTTTGAAAAACTAATTTTTTACTATCGCAAATTTTAATTGCGCCAGGGATTGCCTTTTCTATAGTAAATTTTTCAAAAAATAATTTTATACTGTCGCGAATTTTAATTACGCTAGGGATTGCCTTTTCTATAGTAAATTTTTCAAAAAATAATTTTCTACTGTCGCAATTTGCAATTGCGCCAGGTATTGCCTTTTCTATAGTAAATTTTTCAAAAACTAATTTTTTACTGTCGCAAATTTTAATTGCGGCAGGGATTGCCTTTTCTATAGTAAATTTTTTCAAAAAATAATTTTATACTGTCGCAAATTTTAATTACGCCAGGGATTGCCTTTTCTATAGTAAATTTTTGAAAAACTAATTTTTTACTATCGCAAATTTTAATTGCGCCAGGGATTGCCTTTTCTATAGTAAATTTTTCAAAAAATAATTTTATACTGTCGCGAATTTTAATTACGCTAGGGATTGCCTTTTCTATAGTAAATTTTTCAAAAAATAATTTTTTACTGTCGCAAATTTTAATTACGCCAGGGATTGCCTTTTCTATAGTAAATTTTTCCAAAAATAATTTTTTACTGTCGCAAATTTTAATTGCGCCAGGGATTGCCTTTTCTATAGTAAATTTTTCAATAAATAATTTTTTACTGTCGCAAATTTTAATTACGCCAGGGATTGCCTTTTCTATAGTAAAATTTTCAAAAAATAATTTTTACTGTCGCAAATTTTAATTACGCTAGGGATTGCCTTTTCTATAGTAAATTTTTCAAAAATTAATTTTTTACTGTCGCAAATTTTAATTACGACAGGGATTGCCATTTCTATAGTAAATTGTTCAAAAAATAATTTTTTACTGTCGCAAATTTTAATTGCGCCAGGGATTGCCTTTTCTGTAGTAAGTTTTTCAAAAATTAATTTTTTACTATCGCAAATTTTAATTACGCCAGGGATTGCCTTTTCTATAGTAAATTTTACAAAAATTAATTTTTTACTGTCGCAAATTTTAATTGCGCCAGCGATTGCCTTTTCTATAGTAAATTTTTCAAAAAATAATTTTTTACTGTCGCAAATTTTAATTGCGCCAGGGATTGCCTTTTCTACAGTAAATTATTCAAAAAATAATTTTTTACTGTCGCAAATTTTAATTGCGCAAGGGATTGCCTTTTCTATAGTAAATTTTTCAAAAAATAATTTTCTACTGTCGCAAATTTTAATTGCGCCAGGGATTGCCTTTTCTACAGTAAATTATTCAAAAAATAATTTTTTACTGTCGCAAATTTTAATTGCGCCAGGGATTGCCTTTTCTATAGTAAATTTTTCAAAAAATAATTTTTTTACTGTCGCAAATTTTAATTACGCCAGGGATTGCCTTTTCTATAGTAAATTTTTCAAAAACTAATTTTTTACTGTCGAAAATTTTAATTACGCCAGGGATTGCCTTTTCTATAGTAAATTTTTCAAAAATTAATTTTTTACTGTCGCAAATTTTAATTACGACAGGGATTGCCTTTTCTATAGTAAATTTTTCAAAAAATAATTTTTTACTGTCGCAAATTTTAATTGCGCCAGGGATTGCCTTTCCTGTAGTAAGTTTTTCAAAAATTAATTTCTTACTGTCGCAAATTTTAATTGCGCCAGGGATTGCCTTTTCTATAGTAAATTTTACAAAAATTAATTTTTTACTGTCGCAAATTTTAATTGCGCCAGCGATTGCCTTTTTTATAGTTAATTTTTCAAAAAATAATTTTTTACTGTCGCAAATTTTAATTGCGCCAGGGATTGCCTTTTCTACAGTAAATTATTCAAAAAATAATTTTTTACTGTCGCAAATTTTAATTGCGCAAGGGATTGGCTTTTCTATAGTAAATTTTTCAAAAAATAATTTTCTACTGTCGCAAATTTTAATTGCGCCAGGGATTGCCTTTTCTACAGTAAATTATTCAAAAAATAATTTTTTACTGTCGCAAATTTTAATTGCGCCAGGGATTGCCTTTTCTACAGTTAATTATTCAAAAAATAATTTTTTACTCTCGCAAATTTTATATACGCCAGGGATTGCCTTTTCTATAGTAAATTTTTCAAAAACTAATTTTTTACTGTCGAAAATTTTAATTACGCCAGGGATTGCCTTTTCTATAGTAAATTTTTCACAAATTAATTTTTTACTGTCGCAAATTTTAATTACGCCAGGGATTGCATTTTCTATAGTAAATTATTCAAAAAATAATTTTTTACTGTCGCAAATTTTAAATACGCCAGGGATTGCCTTTTCTATAGTAAATTTTTCAAAAACTAATTTTTTACTGTCGAAAATTTTAATTACGCCAGTGATTGCCTTTTCTGTAGTAAATTTTTCAAAAACTAATTTTTTACTGTCGCAAATTTTAATTACGCCAGGGATTGCCTTTTCTATAGTAAATTTTTCACAAATTAATTTTTTACTGTCGCAAATTTTAATTGCGCCAGGGATTGCCTTTTCTACAGTAAATTTTTCAAAAATTAATTTTTTACTGTCGCAAATTTTAAATACGCCAGGGATTGCCTTTTCTACAGTAAATTATTCAAAAAATAATTTTTTACTGTCGCAAATTTTAATTGCGCCAGGGATTTCCTTTTCTACAGTAAATTATTCAAAAAAAAATGTTTTACTGTCGCAAATTTTAATTGCGCCAGGGATTGCCTTTTCTATAGTAAATTTTTCAAAAAATAATTTTCTACTGTCGCAAATTGCAATTGCGCCAGGTATTGCCTTTTCTATAGTAAATTTTTCAAAAACTAATTTTTTACTGTCGCAAATTTTAATTGCGGTAGGGATTGCCTTTTCTATAGTAAATTTTTTCAAAAAATAATTTTATACTGTCGCAAATTTTAATTACGCCAGGGATTGCCTTTTCTATAGTAAATTTTTGAAAAACTAATTTTTTACTTTCGCAAATTTTAATTGCGCCAGGGATTGCCTTTTCTATAGAAAATTTTTCAAAAAATAATTTTATACTGTCGCGAATTTTAATTACGCCAGGGATTGCCTTTTCTATAGTAAATTTTTCAAAAAATAATTTTTTACTGTCGCAAATTTTAATTACGCCAGGGATTGCCTTTTCTATAGTAAATTTTTCCAAAAATAATTTTTTACTGTCGCAAATTTTAATTCCGCCAGGGATTGCCTTTTCAATAGTAAATTTTTCAAAAAATAATTCTTTACTATTGCAAATTTTAATTACGCCAGGGATTGCCTTTTCTATAGTAAATTTTTCAAAAAATAATTTTTACAGTCGCAAATTTTAATTACGACAGGGATTGCCTTTTCTATAGTAAATTTTTCAAAAAATAATTTTTTACTGTCGCAAATTTTAATTGCGCCAGGGATTGCCTTTTCTGTAGTAAGTTTTTCAAAAATTAATTTTTTACTGTCGCAAATTTTAATTACGCCAGGGATTGCCTTTTCTATATTAAATTTTACAAAAATTAATTTTTTACTGTCGCAAATTTTAATTGCGCCAGCGATTGCCTTTTCTATAGTAAATTTTTCAAAAAATAATTTTTTACTGTCGCAAATTTTAATTGCGCCAGGGATTGCCTTTTCTACAGTAAATTATTCAAAAAATAATTTTTTACTGTCGCAAATTTTAATTGCGCAAGGGATTGCCTTTTCGATAGTAAATTTTTCAAAAAATAATTTTCTACTGTCGCAAATTTTAATTGCGCCAGGGATTGCCTTTTCTATAGTAAATTTTTCAAAAACTAATTTTTTACTGTCGCAAGTTTTAATTACGCTAGGAATTGCCTTTTCTACAGTAAATTTTTCAAAAATTAATTTTTTACTGTCGCAAATTTTAAATACGCCAGGGATTGCCTTTTCTACAGTAAATTTTTCAAAAAGTAATTTTTTACTGTCGCAAATTTTAATTGCGCCAGGGATTGCCTTTTCTACAGTAAATTATTCAAAAAATAATTTTTTACTGTCGCAAATTTTAATTGCGCCAGGGATTGCCTTTTCTATAGTAAATTTTTCAAAAACTAATTTTTTACTGTCGAAAATTTTAATTACGCCAGGGATTGCTTTTTCTATAGTAAATTTTTCACAAATTAATTTTTTACTGTCGCAAATTTTAATTACGCCAGGGATTGCATTTTCTATAGTAAATTATTCAAAAAATAATTTTTTACTGTCGCAAATTTTAAATACGCCAGGGATTGCCTTTTCTATAGTAAATTTTTCAAAAACTAATTTTTTACTGTCGAAAATTTTAATTACGCCAGGGATTGCCTTTTCTATAGTAAATTTTTCAAAAACTAATTTTTTACTGTCGCAAATTTTAATTACGCCAGGGATTGCCTTTTCTATAGTAAATTTTTCACAAATTAATTTTTTACTGTCGCAAATTTTAATTGGGCCAGGGATTGCCTTTTCTATAGTAAATTATTCAAAAATAATTTTTTACGGTCGCAAAGTTTAATTGCGGCAGGGATTGCCTTTTCTATAGTAAATTTTGCAAAAATTAATTTTTTACTGTCGCAAATTTTAAATCCGCCAGGGATTGCCTTTTCTATAGTAAATTATTCAAAAAATAATTTTTTACTGTCCCAAATTTTAATTGCGCCAGGGATTGCCTTTTCTATAGTAAATTTTTCAAAAATTAATTTTTTACTGTCGCAAATTTTAATTGCGCCAGGGATTGCCTTTTCTATAGTAAATTTTTCAAAAAATAATTTTATACTGTCGCAATTTTTAATTGCGGCAGGGATTGCCATTTCTATAGTAAATTTTTCACAAATTAATTTTTTACTGTCGCAAATTTTATTTGCGCCAGGGATTGCCTTTTCTATAGTAAATTATTCAAAAAATAATTTTTTAGTGTCCCAAATTTTAATTGCGGCAGGGATTGCCTTTTCTATAGTAAATTTTTCAAAAAATAATTGTTTACTGTCGCAAATTTTAATTACGCCAGGGATTGCCTTTTCTATAGTAAATTTTTCAAAAACTAATTTTTTACTGTCGCAAATTTTAATTGCGCCTGGGATTGCCTTTTCTATAGTAAATTTTTCACAAATTAATTTTTTACTGTCGCATATTTTAACTGCGCCAGGGATTGCCTTTTCTATAATAAATTATTCAAAAAATTATTTTTTACTGTCGCAAATTTTAATTGCGGCAGGGATTGCCTTTTCTATAGTAAATTTTTCAAAAAATAATTTTTTACTGTCGCAAATTTTAATTACGCCAGGGATTGCCTTTTCTATAGTAAATTTTTCACAAATTAATTTTTTACTGTCGCAAATTTTAATTCCGCCAGGGATTGCCTTTTCTATAGTAAATTATTCAAAAAATAATTTTTTACTGTCGCAAATTTTAATTGCGCCAGGGATTGCCTTTTCTACAGTAAATTTTTCAAAAATTAATTTTTTACTGTCGCAAATTTTAAATACGCCAGGGATTGCCCTTTCTACAGTAAATTATTCAAAAAATAATTTTTTACTGTCGCAAATTTTAATTGCGCCAGGGATTTCCTTTTCTACAGTAAATTATTCAAAAAAAAATGTTTTACTGTCGCAAATTTTAATTGCGCCAGGGATTGCCTTTTCTATAGTAAATTTTTCAAAAAATAATTTTCTACTGTCGCAATTTGCAATTGCGCCAGGTATTGCCTTTTCTATAGTAAATTTTTCAAAAACTAATTTTTTACTGTCGCAAATTTTAATTGCGGCAGGGATTGCCTTTTCTACAGTAAATTATTCAAAAAATAATTTTTTACTGTCCCAAATTTTAATTGCGCCAGGGATTGCCTCTTCTACAGTTAATTATTCAAAAAATAATTTTTTACTGTCGCAAATTTTAATTGCGCCAGCGATTGCCTTTTCTACAGTAAATTATTCAAAAAATAATTTTTTACTGTCCCAAATTTTAATTGCGCCAGGGATTGCCTTTTCTACAGTTAATTATTCAAAAAATAATTTTTTACTCTCGCAAATTTTAAATACGCCAGGGATTGCCTTTTCTATAGTAAATTTTTCAAAAACTAATTTTTTACTGTCGAAAATTTTAATTACGCCAGGGATTGCCTTTTCTATAGTAAATTTTTCACAAATTAATTTTTTACTGTCGCAAATTTTAATTACGCCAGGGATTGCATTTTCTATAGAAAATTATTCAAAAAATAATTTTTTACTGTCGCAAATTTTAAATACGCCAGGGATTGCCTTTTCTATAGTAAATTTTTCAAAAACTAATTTTTTTCTGTCGAAAATTTTAAATACGCCAGGGATTGCCTTTTCTATAGTAAATTTTTCAAAAACTAATTTTTTAGTGTCGCAAATTTTAATTACGCCAGGGATTGCCTTTTCTATAGTAAATTTTTCACAAATTAATTTTTTACTGTCGCAAATTTTAATTGCGCCAGGGATTGCCTTTTCTATAGTAAATTATTCAGAAAATAATTTTTTACTGTCGCAAATTTTAATTGCGGCAGGGATTGCCTTTTCTATAGTAAATTTTGCAAAAATTAATTTTTTACTGTCGCAAATTTTAAATCCGCCAGGGATTGCCTTTTCTATAGTAAATTATTCAAAAAATAATTTTTTACTGTCGCAAATTTTAATTGCGCCAGGGATTGCCTTTTATATAGTAAATTTTTCAAAAATTAATTTTTTACTGTCGCAAATTTTAATTGCGCCAGGGATTGCCTTTTCTATAGTAAATTTTTCAAAAAATAATTTTATACTGTCGCAAATTTTAATTGCGGCAGGGATTGCCATTTCTATAGTAAATTTTTCACAAATTAATTTTTTACTGTCGCAAATTATATTTGCGCCAGGGATTGCCTTTTCTATAGTAAATTATTCAAAAAATAATTTTTAACTGTCGCAAATTTTAACTGCGGCAGGTATTGCCTTTTCTATAGTAAATTTTTCAAAAAATAATTTTTTACTGTCGCAAATTTTAATTGCGGCAGGGGTTGCCTTTTCTATAGTAAATTTTTCAAAAAATAATTTTTTACTGTCGCAAATTTTAATTACGCCAGGGATTGCCTTTTCTACAGTAAATTTTTCAAAAAATAATTTTTTACTGTCGCAAATTTTAATTGCGCCAGGGATTGCCTTTTCTACAGTAAATTTTTCAAAAATAATTGTTTACTGTCGCAAATTTTAATTACGCCAGAGATTGCCTTTTCTATAGTAAATTTTACAAAAAATAATTTTTTACTGTCGCAAATTTTAATTGCGCCAGGGATTGCCTTTTCTACAGTAAATTTTTCAAAAATTAATTTTTTACTGTCGCAAATTTTAAATACGCCAGGGATTGCCTTTTCTACAGTAAATTATTCAAAAAATAATTTTTTACTGTCGCAAATTTTAATTGCGCCAAGGATTTCCTTTTCTACAGTAAATTATTCAAAAAAAAATGTTTTACTGTCGCAAATTTTAATTGCGCCAGGGATTGCCTTTTCTGTAGTAAATTTTTCAAAAAATAATTTTCTACTGTCGCAATTTGCAATTGCGCCAGGTATTGCCTTTTCTATAGTAAATTTTTCAAAAACAAATTTTTTACTGTCGCAAATTTTAATTGCGGCAGGGATTGCCTTTTCTATAGTAAATTTTTTCAAAAAATAATTTTATACTGTCGCAAATTTTAATTACGCCAGGGATTGCCTTTTCTATAGTAAATTTTTGAAAAACTAATTTTTTACTATCGCAAATTTTAATTGCGCCAGGGATTGCCTTTTCTATAGTAAATTTTTCAAAAAATAATTTTATACTGTCGCGAATTTTAATTACGCTAGGGATTGCCTTTTCTATAGTAAATTTTTCAAAAAATAATTTTTTACTGTCGCAAATTTTAATTACGCCAGGGATTGCCTTTTCTATAGTAAATTTTTCCAAAAATAATTTTTTACTGTCGCAAATTTTAATTGCGCCAGGGATTGCCTTTTCTATAGTAAATTTTTCAATAAATAATTTTTTACTGTCGCAAATTTTAATTACGCCAGGGATTGCCTTTTCTATAGTAAAATTTTCAAAAAATAATTTTTACTGTCGCAAATTTTAATTACGCTAGGGATTGCCTTTTCTATAGTAAATTTTTCAAAAATTAATTTTTTACTGTCGCAAATTTTAATTACGACAGGGATTGCCATTTCTATAGTAAATTGTTCAAAAAATAATTTTTTACTGTCGCAAATTTTAATTGCGCCAGGGATTGCCTTTTCTGTAGTAAGTTTTTCAAAAATTAATTTTTTACTATCGCAAATTTTAATTACGCCAGGGATTGCCTTTTCTATAGTAAATTTTACAAAAATTAATTTTTTACTGTCGCAAATTTTAATTGCGCCAGCGATTGCCTTTTCTATAGTAAATTTTTCAAAAAATAATTTTTTACTGTCGCAAATTTTAATTGCGCCAGGGATTGCCTTTTCTACAGTAAATTATTCAAAAAATAATTTTTTACTGTCGCAAATTTTAATTTCGCAAGGGATTGCCTTTTCTATAGTAAATTTTTCAAAAAATAATTTTCTACTGTCGCAAATTTTAATTGCGCCAGGGATTGCCTTTTCTACAGTAAATTATTCAAAAAATAATTTTTTACTGTCGCAAATTTTAATTGCGCCAGGGATTGCCTTTTCTATAGTAAATTTTTCAAAAAATAATATTTTTACTGTCGCAAATTTTAATTACGCCAGGGATTGCCTTTTCTATAGTAAATTTTTCAAAAACTAATTTTTTACTGTCGAAAATTTTAATTACGCCAGGGATTGCCTTTTCTATAGTAAATTTTTCAAAAATTAATTTTTTACTGTCGCAAATTTTAATTACGACAGGGATTGCCCTTTATATAGTAAATTTTTCAAAAAATAATTTTTTACTGTCGCAAATTTTAATTGCGCCAGGGATTGCCTTTCCTGTAGTAAGTTTTTCAAAAAATTAATTTCTTACTGTCGCAAATTTTAATTGCGCCAGGGATTGCCTTTTCTATAGTAAATTTTACAAAAATTAATTTTTTACTGTCGCAAATTTTAATTGCGCCAGCGATTGCCTTTTTTATAGTAAATTTTTCAAAAAATAATTTTTTACTGTCGCAAATTTTAATTGCGCCAGGGATTGCCTTTTCTACAGTAAATTATTCAAAAAATAATTTTTTACTGTCGCAAATTTTAATTGCGCAAGGGATTGGCTTTTCTATAGTAAATTTTTCAAAAAATAATTTTCTACTGTCGCAAATTTTAATTGCGCCAGGGATTGCCTTTTCTACAGTAAATTATTCAAAAAATAATTTTTTACTGTCGCAAATTTTAATTGCGCCAGGGATTGCCTTTTCTACAGTTAATTATTCAAAAAATAATTTTTTACTCTCGCAAATTTTATATACGCCAGGGATTGCCTTTTCTATAGTAAATTTTTCAAAAACTAATTTTTTACTGTCGAAAATTTTAATTACGCCAGGGATTGCCTTTTCTATAGTAAATTTTTCACAAATTAATTTTTTACTGTCGCAAATTTTAATTACGCCAGGGATTGCATTTTCTATAGTAAATTATTCAAAAAATAATTTTTTACTGTCGCAAATTTTAAATACGCCAGGGATTGCCTTTTCTATAGTAACTTTTTCAAAAACTAATTTTTTACTGTCGAAAATTTTAATTACGCCAGAGATTGCCTTTTCTGTAGTAAATTTTTCAAAAACTAATTTTTTACTGTCGCAAATTTTAATTACGCCAGGGATTGCCTTTTCTATAGTAAATTTTTCCACAAATTAATTTTTTACTGTCGCAAATTTTAATTGCGCCAGGGATTGCCTTTTCTACAGTAAATTTTTCAAAAATTAATTTTTTACTGTCGCAAATTTTAAATACGCCAGGGATTGCCTTTTCTACAGTAAATTATTCAAAAAATAATTTTTTACTGTCGCAAATTTTAATTGCGCCAGGGATTTCCTTTTCTACAGTAAATTATTCAAAAAAAAATGTTTTACTGTCGCAAATTTTAATTGCGCCAGGGATTGCCTTTTCTATAGTAAATTTTTCAAAAAATAATTTTCTACTGTCGCAAATTGCAATTGCGCCAGGTATTGCCTTTTCTATAGTAAATTTTTCAAAAACTAATTTTTTACTGTCGCAAATTTTAATTGCGGTAGGGATTGCCTTTTCTATAGTAAATTTTTTCAAAAAAATAATTTTATACTGTCGCAAATTTTAATTACGCCAGGAATTGCCTTTTCTATAGTAAATTTTTGAAAAACTAATTTTTTACTTTCGCAAATTTTAATTGCGCCAGGGATTGCCTTTTCTATAGAAATTTTTTCAAAAAATAATTTTATACTGTCGCGAATTTTAATTACGCCAGGGATTGCCTTTTCTATAGTAAATTTTTCAAAAAATAATTTTTTACTGTCGCAAATTTTAATTACGCCAGGGATTGCCTTTTCTATAGTAAATTTTTCCAAAAATAATTTTTTACTGTCGCAAATTTTAATTCCGCCAGGGATTGCCTTTTCAATAGTAAATTTTTCAAAAAATAATTCTTTACTATCGCAAATTTTAATTACGCCAGGGATTGCCTTTTCTATAGTAAATTTTTCAAAAAATAATTTTTACAGTCGCAAATTTTAATTACGACAGGGATTGCCTTTTCTATAGTAAATTTTTCAAAAAATAATTTTATACTGTCGCGAATTTTAATTACGCTAGGGATTGCCTTTTCTATAGTAAATTTTTCAAAAAATAATTTTTTTACTGTCGCAAATTTTAATTACGCCAGGGATTGCCTTTTCTATAGTAAATTTTTCCAAAAATAATTTTTTACTGTCGCAAATTTTAATTGCGCCAGGGATTGCCTTTTCTATAGTAAATTTTTCAATAAATAATTTTTTACTGTCGCAAATTTTAATTACGCCAGGGATTGCCTTTTCTATAGTAAAATTTTCAAAAAATAATTTTTACTGTCGCAAATTTTAATTACGCTAGGGATTGCCTTTTCTATAGTAAATTTTTCAAAAATTAATTTTTTACTGTCGCAAATTTTAATTACGACAGGGATTGCCATTTCTATAGTAAATTGTTCAAAAAATAATTTTTTACTGTCGCAAATTTTAATTGCGCCAGGGATTGCCTTTTCTGTAGTAAGTTTTTCAAAAATTAATTTTTTACTATCGCAAATTTTAATTACGCCAGGGATTGCCTTTTCTATAGTAAATTTTACAAAAATTAATTTTTTACTGTCGCAAATTTTAATTGCGCCAGCGATTGCCTTTTCTATAGTAAATTTTTCAAAAAATAATTTTTTACTGTCGCAAATTTTAATTGCGCCAGGGATTGCCTTTTCTACAGTAAATTATTCAAAAAATAATTTTTTACTGTCGCAAATTTTAATTTCGCAAGGGATTGCCTTTTCTATAGTAAATTTTTCAAAAAAATAATTTTCTACTGTCGCAAATTTTAATTGCGCCAGGGATTGCCTTTTCTACAGTAAATTATTCAAAAAATAATTTTTTTACTGTCGCAAATTTTAATTGCGCCAGGGATTGCCTTTTCTATAGTAAATTTTTCAAAAAATAATATTTTTACTGTCGCAAATTTTAATTACGCCAGGGATTGCCTTTTCTATAGTAAATTTTTCAAAAACTAATTTTTTACTGTCGAAAATTTTAATTACGCCAGGGATTGCCTTTTCTATAGTAAATTTTTCAAAAATTAATTTTTTACTGTCGCAAATTTTAATTACGACAGGGATTGCCCTTTATATAGTAAATTTTTCAAAAAATAATTTTTTACTGTCGCAAATTTTAATTGCGCCAGGGATTGCCTTTCCTGTAGTAAGTTTTTCAAAAATTAATTTCTTACTGTCGCAAATTTTAATTGCGCCAGGGATTGCCTTTTCTATAGTAAATTTTACAAAAATTAATTTTTTACTGTCGCAAATTTTAATTGCGCCAGCGATTGCCTTTTTTATAGTAAATTTTTCAAAAAATAATTTTTTACTGTCGCAAATTTTAATTGCGCCAGGGATTGCCTTTTCTACAGTAAATTATTCAAAAAATAATTTTTTACTGTCGCAAATTTTAATTGCGCAAGGGATTGGCTTTTCTATAGTAAATTTTTCAAAAAATAATTTTCTACTGTCGCAAATTTTAATTGCGCCAGGGATTGCCTTTTCTACAGTAAATTATTCAAAAAATAATTTTTTACTGTCGCAAATTTTAATTGCGCCAGGGATTGCCTTTTCTACAGTTAATTATTCAAAAAATAATTTTTTACTCTCGCAAATTTTATATACGCCAGGGATTGCCTTTTCTATAGTAAATTTTTCAAAAACTAATTTTTTACTGTCGAAAATTTTAATTACGCCAGGGATTGCCTTTTCTATAGTAAATTTTTCACAAATTAATTTTTTACTGTCGCAAATTTTAATTACGCCAGGGATTGCATTTTCTATAGTAAATTATTCAAAAAATAATTTTTTACTGTCGCAAATTTTAAATACGCCAGGGATTGCCTTTTCTATAGTAACTTTTTCAAAAACTAATTTTTTACTGTCGAAAATTTTAATTACGCCAGAGATTGCCTTTTCTGTAGTAAATTTTTCAAAAACTAATTTTTTACTGTCGCAAATTTTAATTACGCCAGGGATTGCCTTTTCTATAGTAAATTTTTCACAAATTAATTTTTTACTGTCGCAAATTTTAATTGCGCCAGGGATTGCCTTTTCTACAGTAAATTTTTCAAAAATTAATTTTTTACTGTCGCAAATTTTAAATACGCCAGGGATTGCCTTTTCTACAGTAAATTATTCAAAAAATAATTTTTTACTGTCGCAAATTTTAATTGCGCCAGGGATTTCCTTTTCTACAGTAAATTATTCAAAAAAAAATGTTTTACTGTCGCAAATTTTAATTGCGCCAGGGATTGCCTTTTCTATAGTAAATTTTTCAAAAAATAATTTTCTACTGTCGCAAATTGCAATTGCGCCAGGTATTGCCTTTTCTATAGTAAATTTTTCAAAAACTAATTTTTTACTGTCGCAAATTTTAATTGCGGTAGGGATTGCCTTTTCTATAGTAAATTTTTTCAAAAAATAATTTTATACTGTCGCAAATTTTAATTACGCCAGGAATTGCCTTTTCTATAGTAAATTTTTGAAAAACTAATTTTTTACTTTCGCAAATTTTAATTGCGCCAGGGATTGCCTTTTCTATAGAAATTTTTTCAAAAAATAATTTTATACTGTCGCGAATTTTAATTACGCCAGGGATTGCCTTTTCTATAGTAAATTTTTCAAAAAATAATTTTTTACTGTCGCAAATTTTAATTACGCCAGGGATTGCCTTTTCTATAGTAAATTTTTCCAAAAATAATTTTTTACTGTCGCAAATTTTAATTCCGCCAGGGATTGCCTTTTCAATAGTAAATTTTTCAAAAAATAATTCTTTACTATCGCAAATTTTAATTACGCCAGGGATTGCCTTTTCTATAGTAAATTTTTCAAAAAATAATTTTTACAGTCGCAAATTTTAATTACGACAGGGATTGCCTTTTCTATAGTAAATTTTTCAAAAAATAATTTTTTACTGTCGCAAATTTTAATTGCGCCAGGGATTGCCTTTTCTGTAGTAAGTTTTTCAAAAATTAATTTTTTACTGTCGCAAATTTTAATTACGCCAGGGATTGCCTTTTCTATATTAAATTTTTCAAAAAATAATTTTTTACTGTCGCAAATTTTAATTGCGCCAGGGATTGCCTTTTCTACAGTAAATTATTCAAAAAATAATTTTTTACTGTCGCAAATTTTAATTGCGCAAGGGATTGCCTTTTCTATAGTAAATTTTTCAAAAAATAATTTTCTACTGTCGCAAATTTTAATTGCGCCAGGGATTGCCTTTTCTATAGTAAATTTTTCAAAAACTAATTTTTTACTGTCGCAAGTTTTAATTACGCTAGGAATTGCCTTTTCTACAGTAAATTTTTCAAAAATTAATTTTTTACTGTCGCAAATTTTAAATACGCCAGGGATTGCCTTTTCTACAGTAAATTTTTCAAAAAGTAATTTTTTACTGTCGCAAATTTTAATTGCGCCAGGGATTGCCTTTTCTACAGTAAATTATTCAAAAAATAATTTTTTACTGTCGCAAATTTTAATTGCGCCAGGGATTGCCTTTTCTACAGTTAATTATTCAAAAAATAATTTTTTACTCTCGCAAATTTTATACACGCCAGGGATTGCCTTTTCTATAGTAAATTTTTCAAAAACTAATTTTTTACTGTCGAAAATTTTAATTTACGCCAGGGATTGCCTTTTCTATAGTAAATTTTTCACAAATTAATTTTTTACTGTCGCAAATTTTAATTACGCCAGGGATTGCATTTTCTATAGTAAATTATTCAAAAAATAATTTTTTACTGTCGCAAATTTTAAATACGCCAGTGATTGCCTTTTCTATAGTAAATTTTTCAAAAACTAATTTTTTACTGTCGAAAATTTTAATTACGCCAGGGATTGCCTTTTCTATAGTAATTTTTCAAAAACTAATTTTTTACTGTCGCAAATTTTAATTACGCCAGGGATTGCCTTTTCTATAGTAAATTTTTCACAAATTAATTTTTTACTGTCGCAAATTTTAATTGGGCCAGGGATTGCCTTTTCTATAGTAAATTATTCAAAAAATAATTTTTACGGTCGCAAAGTTTAATTGCGGCAAGGATTGCCTTTTCTATAGTAAATTTTGCAAAAATTAATTTTTTACTGTCGCAAATTTTAAATCCGCCAGGGATTGCCTTTTCTATAGTAAATTATTCAAAAAATAATTTTTTACTGTCCCAAATTTTAATTGCGCCAGGGATTGCCTTTTCTATAGTAAATTTTTCAAAAATTAATTTTTTACTGTCGCAAATTTTAATTGCGCCAGGGATTGCCTTTTTTATAGTAAATTTTTCAAAAAATAATTTTATACTGTCGCAATTTTTAATTGCGGCAGGGATTGCCATTTCTATAGTAAATTTTTCACAAATTAATTTTTTACTGTCGCAAATTTTATTTGCGCCAGGGATTGCCTTTTCTATAGTAAATTATTCAAAAAATAATTTTTTAGTGTCCCAAATTTTAATTGCGGCAGGGATTGCCTTTTCTATAGTAAATTTTTCAAAAATAATTGTTTACTGTCGCAAATTTTAATTACGCCAGGGATTGCCTTTTCTATAGTAAATTTTTCAAAAACTAATTTTTTACTGTCGCAAATTTTAATTGCGCCTGGGATTGCCTTTTCTATAGTAAATTTTTCACAAATTAATTTTTTACTGTCGCATATTTTAACTGCGCCAGGGATTGCCTTTTCTATAATAAATTATTCAAAAAATTATTTTTTACTGTCGCAAATTTTAATTGCGGCAGGGATTGCCTTTTCTATAGTAAATTTTTCAAAAAATAATTTTTTACTGTCGCAAATTTTAATTACGCCAGGGATTGCCTTTTCTATAGTAAATTTTTCACAAATTAATTTTTTACTGTCGCAAATTTTAATTCCGCCAGGGATTGCCTTTTCTATAGTAAATTATTCAAAAAATAATTTTTTACTGTCGAAAATTTTAATTGCGACAAGGATTGCCTTTTCTATAGTAAATTTTTCAAAAAATAATTTTTACAGTCGCAAATTTTAATTACGCCAGGGATTGCCTTTTCTATAGTAAATTTTTCAAAAAAATAATTTTATACTGTCGCAAATTTTAATTACGCCAGGTATTGCCTTTTCTATAGTAAATTTTTCAAAAAATAATTTTATACTGTCGCAAATTTTAATTACGCCAGGTATTGCCTTTTCTATAGTAAATTTTTCAAAAACTAATTTTTTTACTGTCGCAAATTTTAATTACGCCAGGGATTGCCTTTTCTATAGTAAATTATTCAAAAAATAATTTTTTAGTGTCCCAAATTTTAATTGCGGCAGGGATTGCCTTTTCTATAGTAAATTTTTCAAAAAATAATTGTTTACTGTCGCAAATTTTAATTGCGCCTGGGATTGCCTTTTCTATAGTAAATTTTTCACAAATTAATCTTTTACTGTCGCATATTTTAACTGCGCCAGGGATTGCCTTTTCTATAATAAATTATTCAAAAAATTATTTTTTACTGTCGCAAATTTTAATTGCGGCAGGGATTGCCTTTTCTATAGTAAATTCTTCAAAAACTAATTTTTTACTGTCGCAAATTTTAATTGCGCCTGGGATTGCCTTTTCTATAGTAAATTTTTCACAAATTAATTTTTTACTGTCGCATATTTTAACTGCGCCAGGGATTGCCTTTTCTATAGTAAATTTTTCACAAATTAATTTTTTACTGTCGCAAATTTTAATTACGCCAGGGATTGCATTTTCTATAGTAAATTATTCAAAAAATAATTTTTTACTGTCGCAAATTTTAAATACGCCAGGGATTGCCTTTTCTATAGTAAATTTTTCAAAAACTAATTTTTTACTGTCGAAAATTTTAATTACGCCAGGGATTGCCTTTTCTATAGTAAATTTTTCAAAAACTAATTTTTTACTGTCGCAAATTTTAATTACGCCAGGGATTGCCTTTTCTATAGTAAATTTTTCACAAATTAATTTTTTACTGTCGCAAATTTTAATTGGGCCAGGGATTGCCTTTTCTATAGTAAATTATTCAAAAAATAATTTTTTACGGTCGCAAAGTTTAATTGCGGCAGGGATTGCCTTTTCTATAGTAAATTTTGCAAAAATTAATTTTTTACTGTCGCTAATTTTAAATCCGCCAGGGATTGCCTTTTCTATAGTAAATTATTCAAAAAATAATTTTTTACTGTCCCAAATTTTAATTGCGCCAGGGATTGCCTTTTCTATAGTAAATTTTTCAAAAATTAATTTTTTACTGTCGCAAATTTTAATTGCGCCAGGGATTGCCTTTTTTATAGTAAATTTTTCAAAAAATAATTTTATACTGTCGCAATTTTTAATTGCGGCAGGGATTGCCATTTCTATAGTAAATTTTTCACAAATTAATTTTTTACTGTCGCAAATTTTATTTGCGCCAGGGATTGCCTTTTCTATAGTAAATTATTCAAAAAATAATTTTTTAGTGTCCCAAATTTTAATTGCGGCAGGGATTGCCTTTTCTATAGTAAATTTTTCAAAAAATAATTGTTTACTGTCGCAAATTTTAATTACGCCAGGGATTGCCTTTTCTATAGTAAATTTTTCAAAAACTAATTTTTTACTGTCGCAAATTTTAATTGCGCCTGGGATTGCCTTTTCTATAGTAAATTTTTCACAAATTAATCTTTTACTGTCGCATATTTTAACTGCGCCAGGGATTGCCTTTTCTATAATAAATTATTCAAAAAATTATTTTTTACTGTCGCAAATTTTAATTGCGGCAGGGGTTGCCTTTTCTATAGTAAATTCTTCAAAAACTAATTTTTTACTGTCGCAAATTTTGATTGCGCCTGGGATTGCCTTTTCTATAGTAAATTTTTCACAAATTAATTTTTTACTGTCGCATATTTTAACTGCGCCAGGGATTGCCTTTTCTATAATAAATTATTCAAAAAATTATTTTTTACTGTCGCAAATTTTAATTGCGGCAGGGATTGCCTTTTCTATAGTAAATTTTTCAAAAAATAATTTTATACTGTCGGAAATTTTAATTACGCCAGGGATTGCCCTTTCTATAGTAAATTTTCAAAAAATAATTTTTTACTGTCGCAAATTTTAATTACGCCAGGGATTGCCTTTTCTATAGTAAATTTTTTTAAAAATAATTTTTTACTGTCGCAAATTTTAATTACGCCAAGGATTGCCTTTTCTATAGTAAATTATTCAAAAAATAATTTTTTACTGTCGCAAATTTTAAATACGCCAGGAATTGCCTTTTCTATAGTAAATTTTTCAAAAAATAATTTTCTACTGTCGCAAATTTTAATTGCGCCAGGGATTGCCTTTTCTATAGTAAATTTTTCAAAATTTAATTTTATCCTGTCGCAAATTTTAAATACGCCAGGGATTGCCTTTGCTATAGTAAATTATTCAAAAAATAATTTTTTACTGTCGCAAATTTTAAATACGAGAGGGATTGATTGCCTTTTCTACAGTAAATTTTTCAAAAAATAATTTTTTACTGTCGCAAATTTTAATTACGCCAGGGATTGCCTTTTCTACAGTAAATTTTTCAAAAAATAATTTTTTACTGTCGCAAATTTTAATCACGCCAGGGATTGCCATTTTCTATAGTAAATTTTTCACAAATTAATTTTTTACTGTCGCAAATTTTAATTGCGCCAGGGATTGCCTTTTCTATAGTAAACTATTCAAAAAATAATTTTTTACTGTCGCAAATTTTAATTGCGGCAGGGATTTCCTTTTCTATAGTAAATTTTTCAAAAAATAATTTTTACTGTCGCAAATTTTAATTACGCCAGGTATTGCCTTTTCTATAGTAAATTTTTCAAAAAATAATTTTATTCTGTCGCAAATTTTAATTACGCCAGGGATTGCCTTTTCTATAGTAAATTTTTGCAAAAACTAATTTTTTATTGTCGCAAATTTTAATTGCGCTAGGGATTACCTTTTCTATAGTAAACTTTTCAAAAAATAAATTTATACTGTCGCAAATTTTAATTACGCCAAGGATTGCCTTTTCTATAGTAAATTTTTCAAAAAATAATTTTTTACTGTCGCAAATTTTAATTACGCCAGGGATTGTCTTTTCTATAGTAAATTTTTCAAAAAATAATTTTTTACTGTCGCAAATTTTAATTACGCCAGGGATTGCCTTTTCTATAGTAAATTATTCAAAAAATAATTTTTTACTGTCGCAAATTTTAAATACGCCAGGAATTGCCTTTTCTATAGTAAATTTTTCAAAAAATAATTTTCTACTGGCGCAAATTTTAATTGCGCCAGGGATTGCCTTTTCTACAGTAAATTTTTCAAAAATTAATTTTTTACTGTCGCAAATTTTAATTAGGCCAGGTATTGCCTTTTCTATAGTAAATTTTGCAAAAAATATTTTTTTACTGTCGCAAATTTTAAATACGCCAGGGATTGCCGTTTCTATATTAAATTTTGCAAAAAATAATTTTTTACTGTCGCAAATTTTAATTGCGCCAGGAATTGCCTTTTCTACAGTAAATTTTTCAAAAAATAATTTTTTACTGTCGCAAATTTTAACTGCGCCAGGGATTGCCTTTTCTTTAGTAAATTTTGCAAAAAATAATTTTTTACTGTCGCAAATTTTAAATACGCCAGGGATTGCCTTTTCTATAGTAAATTTTTCAAAAAATAATTTTCTACTGTCGCAAATTTTAATTATGCCAGGGATTGCCCTTTCTATAGTAAATTTTTCAAAATTTAATTTTTTACTGTCGCAAATTTTAATTGCGCCAGGGATTGCCTTTTCTATAGTAAATTTTTCAAAAAATAATTTTTACTGTCGCAAATTTTAATTACGCCAGGGATTGCCTTTTCTATAGTAAATTTTTCAAAAAATAATTTTTTACTGTCGCAAATTTTAAATACGCCAGGGATTGCCTTTTCTATAGTAAATTTTTCAAAAATTAATTTTTAACTGTCGCAAATTTTAAATACGCCAGGGATTGCCTTTTCTATAGTAAATAATTCAAAAAATAATTTTTTACTGACGCAAATTTTAAATACGTCAGGAATTGCCTTTTCTACAGTAAATTATTCAAAAAATAATTTTTTACTGTCGCAAATTTTAATTACGCCAGGGATTGCCTTTTTATAGTAAATTATTCAAAAAATAATTTTTTACTGTCGCAAATTTTAAATACGCCAGGGATTGCCTTTTCTATAGTAAATTTTTCAAAAAATAATTTTTTACTGTCGCAAATTTTAATTGCGCCAGGGATTGCCTTTTCTACAGTAAATTTTTCACAAATTACTTTTTTACTGTCGCAAATTTTAATTGCGCCAGGGATTGCCTTTTCTATAGTAAATTATTCAAAAAATAATTTTTTACTGTCGCAAATTTTAATTGCGGCAGGGATTGCCTTTTCTATAGTAAATTTTTCAAAAAATAATTTTTTACTGTCGCAAATTTTAATTACGCCAGGGATTGCCTTTTCTATAGTAAATTTTTCAAAAACTAATTTTTTACTGTCGCAAATTTTAATTACGCCCGGGATTGCCTTTTCTATAGTAAATTTTTCACAAATTAATTTTTTACTGTCGCAAATTTTAATTGCGCCAGGGAATTCCTTTACTATAGTAAATTATTCAAAAAATAATTTTTTACTGTCGCAAATTTTAGTTGCGGCAGGGATTGCCTTTTCTATAGTAAATTTTTCAAAAAATTATTTTTTTACTGTCGCAAATTTTAATTACGCCAGGGATTGCCTTTTCTATAGTAAATTTTTCAAAAAATAATTTTATACTGTCGCAAATTTTAATTACGCCAGGGATTGCCTTTTCTATAGTAAATTTTTCAAAACTAATATTTTACTGTCGCAAATTTTAATTTCGCCAGGGATTGCCTTTTCTATAGTAAATTTTTCAAAAAATAGTTTTATACTGTCGCAAATTTTAATTACGCCAGGGATTGCCTTTTCTACAGTAAATTTTTCAAAAAATAATTTTTTACTGTCGCAAATTTTAAATACGCCAGGGATTGCCTTTTCTACAGTAAATTTTAAAAAATTAATTTTTTACTGTCGCAAATTTTAATTGCGCCAGGGATTGCCTTTTCTTTAGTAAATTTTTCAAAAAATAAATTTTTACTGTCGCAAATTTAAATTACGCCAGGGATTGTATTTTCTATAGTAAATTTTTGAAAAATTAATTTTTTACTGTCGCAAATTTTAAATACGCCAGGGATTGCCTCTTCTATAGTAGATTTTGCAAAAAATAATTTTTTACTCTCGCAAATTTTAATTGCGCCAGGGATTGCCTTTTCTACAGTAAATTTTTCAAAAAATAATTTTTTACTGTCGCAAATTTTAAATACGCCAGGGATTGCCTTTTCTATAGTAAATTTTTCAAAAATTAATTTTTTACTGTCGCAAATTTTAATTACGCCAGGGATTGCCTTTTCTATAGTAAATTTTTCAAAATTTAATTTTATACTGTCGCAAATTTTAATTACGACAGGGATTGCCTTTTCTATAGTAAATTTTGCAAAAAATAATTTTTTACTGCCGCAAATTTTAATTGCGCCAGGGATTGCCTTTTCTTTAGTAAATTTTTCAAAAAATAATTTTTTACTGTCGCAAATTTAAATTACGCCAGGGATTGTATTTTCTATAGTAAATTTTTGAAAAATTAATTTTTTACTGTCGCAAATTTTAAATACGCCAGGGATTGCCACTTCTATAGTAAATTTTGCAAAAAATAATTTTTTACTCTCGCAAATTTTAATTGCGCCAGGGATTGCCTTTTCTACAGTAAATTTTTCAAAAAATAATTTTTTACTGTCGCAAATTTTAAATACGCCAGGGATTGCCTTTTCTATAGTAAATTTTTCAAAAAATAATTTTCTACTGTCGCAAATTTTAATTGCGCCAGGGATTGCCTTTTCTACAGTAAATTTTTCAAAAATTAATTTTTTACTGTCGCAAATTTTAATTAGGCCAGGTATTGCCTTTTCTATAGTAAATTTTGCAAAAAATATTTTTTTACTGTCGCAAATTTTAAATACGCCAGGGATTGCCGTTTCTATATTAAATTTTGCAAAAAATAATTTTTTACTGTCGCAAATTTTAATTGCGCCAGGAATTGCCTTTTCTACAGTAAATTTTTCAAAAAATAATTTTTTACTGTCGCAAATTTTAAATACGCCAGGGATTGCCTTTTCTATAGTAAATTTTTCAAAAAATAATTTTTTACTGTCGCAAATTTTAATTGCGCCAAGGATTGCCTTTTCTACAGTAAATTTTTCACAAATTACTTTTTTACTGTCGCAAATTTTAATTGCGCCAGGGATAGCCTTTTCTATAGTAAATTATTCAAAAAATAATTTTTTACTGTCGCAAATTTTAATTGCGGCAGGGATTGCCCTTTCTATAGTAAATTTTTCAAAAAATAATTTTTTACTGTCGCAAATTTTAATTACGCCAGGGATTGCCTTTTCTATAGTAAATTTTTCAAAAACTAATTTTTTACTGTCGCAAATTTTAATTACGCCCCGGGATTGCCTTTTCTATAGTAAATTTTTCACAAATTAATTTTTTACTGTCGCAAATTTTAATTGCGCCAGGGAATTCCTTTACTATAGTAAATTATTCAAAAAATAATTTTTTACTGTCGCAAATTTTAGTTGCGGCAGGGATTGCCTTTTCTATAGTAAATTTTTCAAAAAATTATTTTTTTACTGTCGCAAATTTTAATTACGCCAGGTATTGCCTTTTCTATAGTAAATTTTTCAAAAAATAATTTTATACTGTCGCAAATTTTAATTACGCCAGGGATTGCGTTTTCTATAGTAAATTTTTCAAAACTAATATTTTACTGTCGCAAATTTTAATTTCGCCAGGGATTGCCTTTTCTATAGTAAATTTTTCAAAAAATAATTTTATACTGTCGCAAATTTTAATTACGCCAGGGATTGCCTTTTCTTTAGTAAATTTTTCAAAAAATAAATTTTTTACTGTCGCAAATTTTAATTACGCCAGGGATTGCCTTTTCTATAGTAAATTTTTCAAAAAAATAATTTTTTACTGTCGCAAATTTTAATTACGCCAGGGATTGCCTTTCCTATAGTAAATTATTCAAAAAATAATTTTTTAATGTCGCAAATTTTAAATACGCCAGGAATTGCCTTTTCTATAGTAAATTTTTTAAAAAATAATTTTCTACTGTCGCAAATTTTAATTGCGCCAGGGATTGCCTTTTCTATAGTAAATTTTTCAAAATTTAATTTTATACTGTCGCAAATTTTAAATACGCCAGGGATAGCCTTTTCTATAGTAAATTATTCAAAAAATAATTTTTTACTGTCGCAAATTTTAAATACGCCAGGGATTGCCTTTTCTAGAGTAAATTTTTCAAAAAATAATTTTTTACTTTCGCAAATTTTAATTACGCCAGGGATTGCCTTTTCTACAGTAAATTTTTCAAAAAATAATTTTTTACTGTCGCAAATTTTAAATACGCCAGGGATTGCCTTTTCTACAGTAAATTTTAAAAAATTAATTTTTTACTGTCGCAAATTTTAATTGCGCCAGGGATTGCCTTTTCTTTAGTAAATTTTTCAAAAAATAATTTTTTACTGTCGCAAATTTAAATTACGCCAGGGATTGTATTTTCTATAGTAAATTTTTGAAAAATTAATTTTTTACTGTCGCAAATTTTAAATACGCCAGGGATTGCCTCTTCTATAGTAAATTTTGCAAAAAATAATTTTTTACTCTCGCAAATTTTAATTGCGCCAGGGATTGCCTTTTCTACAGTAAATTTTTCAAAAAATAATTTTTTACTGTCGCAAATTTTAAATACGCCAGGGATTGCCTTTTCTATAGTAAATTTTTCAAAAATTAATTTTTTACTGTCGCAAATTTTAATTACGCCAGGGATTGCCTTTTCTATAGTAAATTTTTCAAAATTTAATTTTATACTGTCGCAAATTTTAATTACGCCAGGGATTGCCTTTTCTATAGTAAATTTTGCAAAAAATAATTTTTTACTGCCGCAAATTTTAATTGCGCCAGGGATTGCCTTTTCTTTAGTAAATTTTTCAAAAAATAATTTTTTACTGTCGCAAATTTAAATTACGCCAGGGATTGTATTTTCTATAGTAAATTTTTGAAAAATTAATTTTTTACTGTCCGCAAATTTTAAATACGCCAGGGATTGTCTCTTCTATAGTAAATTTTGCAAAAAATAATTTTTTACTCTCGCAAATTTTAATTGCGCCAGGGATTGCCTTTTCTACAGTAAATTTTTCAAAAAATAATTTTTTACTGTCGCAAATTTTAAATACGCCAGGGATTGCCTTTTCTATAGTAAATTTTGCAAAAAATATTTTTTTACTGTCGCAAATTTTAAATACGCCAGGGATTGCCGTTTCTATATTAAATTTTGCAAAAAATAATTTTTTACTGTCGCAAATTTTAATTGCGCCAGGAATTGCCTTTTCTACAGTAAATTTTTCAAAAAATAATTTTTTACTGTCGCAAATTTTAACTGCGCCAGGGATTGCCTTTTCTATAGTAAATTTTGCAAAAAATAATTTTTTACTGTCGCAAATTTTAATTACGCCAGGGATTCTATAGTAAATTTTTCAAAAAATAATTTTTTTACTGTCGCAAATTTTAAATACGCCAGGGATTAGTAAATTTTTCAAAAAATAATTTTCTACTGTCGCAAATTTTAATTGCGCCAGGGATTGCCTTTTCTACAGTAAATTTTTCAAAAATTAATTTTTTACTGTCGCAAATTTAAATTACGCCAGGGATTGTATTTTCTATAGTAAATTTTTGAAAAATTAATTTTTTACTGTCGCAAATTTTAAATACGCCAGGGATTGCCTCTTCTATAGTAAATTTTGCAAAAAATAATTTTTTACTCTCGCAAATTTTAATTGCGCCAGGGATTGCCTTTTCTACAGTAAATTTTCAAAAAATAATTTTTTATTGTCGCAAATTTTAAATACGCCAGGGATTGCCTTTTCTATAGTAAATTTTTCAAAAATTAATTTTTTACTGTCGCAAATTTTAATTACGCCAGGGATTGCCTTTTCTATAGTAAATTTTTCAAAATTTAATTTTATACTGTCGCAAATTTTAATTACGCCAGGGATTGCCTTTTCTATAGTAAATTTTGCAAAAAATAATTTTTTACTGCCGCAAATTTTAATTGCGCCAGGGATTGCCCTTTCTTTAGTAAATTTTTCAAAAAATAATTTTTTACTGTCGCAAATTTAAATTACGCCAGGGATTGTATTTTCTATAGTAAATTTTTGAAAAATTAATTTTTTACTGTCGCAAATTTTAAATACGCCAGGGATTGTCTCTTCTATAGTAAATTTTGCAAAAAATAATTTTTTACTCTCGCAAATTTTAATTGCGCCAGGGATTGCCTTTTCTACAGTAAATTTTTCAAAAAATAATTTTTTACTGTCGCAAATTTTAAATACGCCAGGGATTGCCTTTTCTATAGTAAATTTTTCAAAAATAATTTTCTACTGTCGCAAATTTTAATTGCGCCAGGGATTGCCTTTTCTACAGTAAATTTTTCAAAAATTAATTTTTTACTGTCGCAAATTTAAATTACGCCAGGGATTGTATTTTCTATAGTAAATTTTTGAAAAATTAATTTTTTACTGTCGCAAATTTTAAATACGCCAGGGATTGCCTCTTCTATAGTAAATTTTGCAAAAAATAATTTTTTACTCTCGCAAATTTTAATTGCGCCAGGGATTGCCTTTTCTACAGTAAATTTTTCAAAAAATAATTTTTTACTGTCGCAAATTTTAAATACGCCAGGGATTGCCTTTTCTATAGTAAATTTTTCAAAAATTAATTTTTTACTGTCGCAAATTTTAATTACGCCAGGGATTGCCTTTTCTATAGTAAATTTTTCAAAATTTAATTTTATACTGTCGCAAATTTTAATTACGCCAGGGATTGCCTTTTCTATAGTAAATTTTGCAAAAAATAATTTTTTACTGCCGCAAATTTTAATTGCGCCAGGGATTGCCTTTTCTTTAGTAAATTTTTCAAAAAATAATTTTTTACTGTCGCAAATTTAAATTACGCCAGGGATTGTATTTTCTATAGTAAATTTTTGAAAAATTAATTTTTTACTGTCGCAAATTTTAAATACGCCAGGGATTGTCTCTTCTATAGTAAATTTTGCAAAAAATAATTTTTTACTCTCGCAAATTTTAATTGCGCCAGGGATTGCCTTTTCTACAGTAAATTTTTCAAAAAATAATTTTTTACTGTCGCAAATTTTAAATACGCCAGGGATTGCCTTTTCTATAGTAAATTTTTCAAAAAATAATTTTCTACTGTCGCAAATTTTAATTGCGCCAGGGATTGCCTTTTCTACAGTAAATTTTTCAAAAATTAATTTTTTACTGTCGCAAATTTTAATTAGGCCAGGTATTGCCTTTTCTATAGTAAATTTTGCAAAAAATATTTTTTTACTGTCGCAAATTTTAAATACGCCAGGGATTGCCGTTTCTATATTAAATTTTGCAAAAAATAATTTTTTACTGTCGCAAATTTTAATTGCGCCAGGAATTGCCTTTTCTACAGTAAATTTTTCAAAAAATAATTTTTTACTGTCGCAAATTTTAACTGCGCCAGGGATTGCCTTTTCTATAGTAAATTTTTCAAAAAATAATTTTTTACTGTCGCAAATTTTAAATACGCCAGGGATTGCCTTTTCTATAGTAAATTTTTCAAAAAATAATTTTCTACTGTCGCAAATTTTAATTATGCCAGGGATTGATTGCCCTTTCTATAGTAAATTTTTTACTGTCGCAAATTTTAATTGCGCCAGGGATTGCCTTTTCTATAGTAAATTTTTCAAAAAATAATTTTTACTGTCGCAAATTTTAATTACGCCAGGGATTCTATAGTAAATTTTTCAAAAAATAATTTTTTACTGTCGCAAATTTTAAATACGCCAGGGATTGCCTTTTCTATAGTAAATTTGTCAAAAATTAATTTTTTACTGTCGCAAATTTTAAATCCGCCAGGTATTGCCTTTTCTATAGTAGA
>CAWVNZ010000779.1:0-15079 GCA_963930735.1 Dioctria linearis
AATTAGTCACAATCCAAAGAAATGAGAATACCTACTAACAGGAATTTGATTTAAAAAACTTCAATTTTTACCATTTTTTACAAGATTCCGAGCTGATATCTCCAGTCCAATACATTTATTTTTTATTTTTCCCGACGTTATTCACTAGACCTCATCGTTATCTTTAATTTAAGATATAAATCATTATTCTGCTACAAATATTTTGCCAGAAATTTGCATTGAAAAATGTACGAAACTTGGAAATCTTGGTACTGACTCCTCTTAAGCGTCAGTAAAGAGTTTTGTTAAGTTTAAATGTCCAATTGCCATAAGTAAGGTGCTGTAAGAGTTACTCATTCCGTAAGGACTCATCTGTTTATCCAATGATATTACTGAAATATTAATGAAATCTGCAAGACTATTATTATTTTATTTTATTATAGAAGAGAATGTGAAAAGACTTGGTCTCTTCTAAGGCAAAAGTTTGGGAATGAGCTAGGAAAGCGAGATACTGCTCCTAGAAATGCTGCTGATTTTTCTTAAGATTCTTCTTATATTTTTTACATAATGTTAATAAAAGTCACAATATTTCAATTAAATCAACTTCCATTCACTAATTTTTTGCTTTTACCACTTTTTAAAATTTAAAAATTAAATGCCAAAATAATAACCCTTACGGATTGTGACGTCTATTTATTTGGAGCATAAATGTCAATCATCTGTAAGTATACCTCAGATTCGTTGAAAAAGTTGGTAAAGTTCTTTACGTCCATTGTGGTTCATTCTTTAAACATAGATGCTACGAACGACGTCTATTACAGTAATAAGCAAAATTTTTTCTAGGAACGTTTTATGGAGCCTATAATTTCATAGAAATCGGCCGCTCTAATTGTGTTTAAACGTAAATTGTCGTCAGTGCACGCAATATAGACATGCGGTGACGTAACGACGCCGGAGGAATATGGCGTCAAATAGACGACATGTGTGATATGATTATCACCAATTTTTTACACACTTGGAGGGTTTGTGAAAAATTTAGATTTAGATTTATGGAGGCGTATGCAGGCATTGGCCTCGCATTCAATGCAAACCTGAAAGACCTGTTTTACTCCCTTCCTAGGTTTAGATTGTTAATAAAGTCTAGTACCATTGTGGGACTTAGGTTCCATACGTAGTTTGGTATAGGAAAAGCATGTTCGAGGAGGAGTTAATCTCCGCCAGGGCAATGCTTCGCAGTTGGAGAGCAGATGCTGCGGGGCTTCATAAGTATACTACAGAAGCGGCAGGTTCAAGTCTCGGTCAAGCCCATCTTGTGTAGGCGATACCTCCTCAATGGGCAATGACTCTTTAATCATTTTGAGCTCCGTGCTTCTAAAGAATAGGAGTATTTTTTGTTTTGTTGTTTTTTTTTTGCTCAGGAGGTGTCAATATAAACTTTTTTCCTGACGGAGTCCTGGTAGCCTTTCCCAATAAACGGATTTTTGTTTGTTCTGCTTAGTTAGGGTAGCTCTGAGACAACGCTTTGAAAGGGTTTGTGAAAACAAAAATATAATTTGTCCCTACATTGCGTCTTTCGCAATTTATAACATTTTAAAATGTCGAAAAAATAATGTCCTGGTCTCTTAATGACTATATCGGGTATCATTGCATATCCTGGAATAGGTAGATAATTTTAATTTTAAAACATCAAAGTTGAACTTGAAATCTTAGCGTTGCAGTTGCTCATAATAAATTCTTATTTTCTTGAAAATTTCATAAAAGTTAGTAAGTAATTATCTATGAAAGTGGTGCGAGTTAAAAAACCGGACCTTCTGGTGACAAGTTAAGGGAGGGGGGGGGGGGTTATTCCGTTCGTCCTCCCGTCCGTTGGTGGGCCCTTGATTTGTATTAAGTTCCGGCGTTTATTACTTCAACTGATTGGCAAGGGTAGCAAAAGGACTGACATGAATCCAGCAAAAAAAATTCAGCAAGATATTGGTGAAGCCCTTACCATTCTAGTTCTACAGATCAGAGCAGCAAATTCGCATATTATGAGAAAGTTCGGGACCAGATTAGCTATCGAATGCGTGACGCGACACCCAATACCAGTCTCATCTATACCCACGTCAAGTGAACCAGCAACACGAGATCAAATAGAGAGACTAAAAGTAAAAGGTAACTGTTGTATTTGCTAAAAGGAGGGTAAGCGCCAACGTACTAAAAAATGTTACGAACATACGCTAAGCCTCTTTATGCGAAGTATTCCACAGAGTTCCCGAGATGTACTAAATGGTTGCCATAATAAATTATATAACAATTTTTAAGGATTAACTCTATTTTATTTTACTTTCAATTTTATCCCTGAGTATGCTTTCGGCTTGGTAACGTATATTTAAGTGCATTTTCTGAGGAACCACAGATTGTTTTCAAAACTTGAAAACATATATTAGCTACAAATAGAGCTCTTAAGGACAACTAAAGTGATTGATGAAAAATTTCAAAAGCTAAATAGAATTTTTCATTTCAAAAATTACAAACATACCCAGGTATGTAACTATGTAACAGTAAATTGTAAGACTCATCCAGACTCTACCAATAAGTGCTCCGAAAGAAGATTTCTTTTCGTTAACACTTTCAGACCCAGTGTCCATCGCAATATGGACATGAAAAACATATGAAGCTTGGAGGTAGAATTTCGATTAAGCCTATATTTTGAGTTCACAAAATTATTTTTTAATAGCTTTTGCATAAGTTTTAGCCGTCAAACTTAACTAAAACAGTGCGTATGAGTTAAAATTTTCTTCAGTTTTTATCTATTCTAGTAACAATTACAGCAACGTTCGCGGACTGATATTTCTTGTGTAATAATTTAGTGGTGAAATAACTAAAAAGGAGGTATTTATTAAGAGAACCTGTTTTGTAAGAGTTAAATAGTGCTTTTATAACAAAAAGTCCCTCCAAAATTTCCCAGGTTAAGCAAAATAATTAGGTGAGTTTATTGACCACTGGGATGGACATTTGGACTTAGATAGATATTTTTATATCCTAAATGAAATCTATAGGGTATACTAAGTTTGTCATTCCGTTTGTAACACCTCGAAATAATGATGGTAGAGCAAAATGGATTGGATACCCACGCATAATATTAAAAGTTATTTTTATTTTTGCCTGTCCGTCCGTCCGTCCGTCCGTCCGTCCGTCCGTCCGAGAACGCGTATACTGAGAGAGCTGAAATTTTGTACACGGACTTTTTTAAAAAAAGTAAAATTAAGTTCGAAAATGAGACAAATCGGGCAACTCCTTCGTGGGGTTGCCATACAAAACTTTCGCTTTCCACTATATATTTGGACACTGCCTGAGAACGCATCAATATAGAGAGCTGAAATTTGGTGCATGGTGTTTCCTTTATACTAGCAAATGAAATTTTAAAAATGGACTAAATCGGGCAACTTCTTCTTGGTGTTGCCATATAAAAATTTAGGATTTTAACGTATACTGTGAAAACGATCAATCCAAGAAATTTTTATTGTACCAAAAACTTGTTCAAAATATAAAATCCTATAAAATTGGTTATAATCATTTTTTCTGTCCGACAAACCCTTCTAGAAATATATGCGAAAAACCATTTCAAAAATCAAACTTGCATAGATCGGTGATCATACGAAATTTTATACGGG
The DNA here is from genome assembly GCA_963930735.1 of Dioctria linearis. NCBI lineage: Eukaryota > Metazoa > Arthropoda > Insecta > Diptera > Asilidae > Dioctria > Dioctria linearis. Next base: position 3,636 of record CAWVNZ010000779.1, read on the forward strand.
CATTCATTTAGGGTATCATATGAATTGGTCTTAGACCAATTCTAGCTTTTTTACTTGTTTTCTGTAATATTTGATAAATTTTTTTGCTTGATTTTAGTGATTACAAATATGAACAGGCTAAGAAGACGAGGTGATGCCACTTTTAATAGAAAGTGTTATTTCCGAGGGTAGTGATATTTCCGCGTGTAGTGAAATTTCCACGGATAGTGTTATAAGCGGGGACGAAATGTATGTATCGCCAAAAATGAAACAATTAAGGCCAAGGTATAAATAAAACAAAATGCCTTGAAAAGTAAAAATTACTTTTGAACAAGTATTCCCAAATTAACAAAAAAATGAGGAAAATAATTACGTTGGAGCCTTACATGTCGCTTTTGGGGAAGATTAAGCACAACGAGAAAACTATGAAAGTATTGCGATTACGAGAGATCAACCATCCAAGATTGTAATTGCGGAGACATCCTATTTATGGATTGATAAAGGGAATATTAAATGGAGAAATCGTCCATTCGTGGGCGGTCTGAGGATGACGTCTTAGAACGCACAAAGTGTCGATAGATTTTATAAGTCTGTTGATGAAAGAGTTCCACTTCTGTATTTCCAAAAATATATTACCATAGAACTATACGAAAGCATGGCCATTTGTACACAAACATGTATGCAAAGCAACAACAGACTTCTAAGAGCAAACACACTACTGCTTCTGAAATTCGTAATCTTTTTGGGCTACATATCTTTATGGATTCTTTACGCTTTCCACGGGGAAAGAATGTTTTGGGACCGAAATATAGGAATATCGAATGAAGTTTCAAATACTATGACCCGAGATGATTTTTCGCTCTAGACTCATATTTCATACAGTAGATATAGCGGTTGTTAATAGCTGGCTAGAGTATAAAGCCAACGCCTGGAAATCTCCGAAAAACATACCATGGATTTATTAGAATTCCAATTAAGGATACCTGATTTACTACTATTTGCTGGAAATCCAATGGATGGAATGGAGCAAAACGCGGTAGGCCATTGTCCCAAGTTAGGCTTGACACCATTGAACACCTACCAGAATATGATGAGAAGAAAGAGGCAACACGTTGTGAAACAGTAAATTTCAAAACTCATATGTAGGTATACTGCCTCGAAGGAAAAGTTCATTTAGATATATTTTATAAAAAGTAGGAATTGTTTTAAAAAATTTCACCAACAGACGTAAGTAAGTGGTAAATATTATTAACTTTTCAAGTTCGTTTATACAGCATAACCTATCTGTCACCTTCGGGTGCAAGACCAAATACAGCCCATCCTGTATAGTGTTTTTGTTACTGAATTTTTTTGAGCTTTCCAAAATTATATGTGATTTATTTTACTTTAAATATTTGTTTTCATTAGAAGTCGAAAAAGTATAAATAAAAATAATGTGAACTTACCGTTAAGTTTTCTTACAATTTTAATGTGTTAGAAAATTTTGCGACCACTGAGTCCATATCTCCTCTGTGATGGAAATTCTCTACAACCTATATTTTTAACGTTTTTGATGAACGGAGACTTTTCATTATATATTTAGGTTCCTTCGACATTAAAAATTAGGAAAAAAGAAATTTTCTAACATGCTTAATAAAAATTCGGGTCCGAAAGGGTTAAGACTTGATCGCTTGGCAGTCGTTAAACTGAGATAAGCAAATCTAAGTTATCAGCTCGTGCGCAGGTTGTTATATTCCAGCTGAAAATCTGTCAACTCGTATCGTCTGCCAAATAAGACTTCACGTCCAAGCCACATTCTGAGTGCATGTACACAAAACAGCACCAGAACGCGCATGCACCAAAAACTTAGTTGTCATGGAAATTTTAAAGTCAGTCTAAGAGGTCAGTCATTCTGGCATGTCATTTAATACTCCTTCCAAATTAGTGATATCGCAGCTTCTGTTTTCTACAGATTAGTGCCAGACTTTTGTAATCTTAATTGAAGTGGGAGCAATGTATGAAGTGGAACTAAAAACATACCTTTTCTAAATAAATTCAACGTCCTGGTTAAAATACGTGTAACATAGAAGAAAGCAGTTTTCGACATATTTCTTAAAACAATTTTAGATGGCAAAAATTCAACCTTTGTCTCTGATTATTTCATTTGAACTTTCGGTTGTAATTCATGTTGACAACAATTACAAAATGGCAACCAACTCTTATTAGTATTTTCTGAAATTATTTCAAATATTTTTAAATTAAATTCTTTTTCCAACAAAGAAGAAAAAAAGAAAAAACATCTTTCAGCAAGAAACTGTGAAAATTCACGCATATATCAAAGAACTCTCTTAATTCAAGGGCTACACACCTTGACTCATTTTCCCATAGTTGAAGGCTATCTAAAAACCTTTCACCTCAGGCATTACACTTTCAAGCATAAATTCCTCCTATAGGTACCTCTGAAATTTTATTCAATTCCAGAGAGGGAAAGAGGGAAGAACTATTCATTTGCTTTCATAATAATTGAAGCTAATGGAGTGATTCTTAAAACGTTCGGAGAAAATATCGTTTCCATACTTTGAAACTTTTGCCAGTATCTGGCCTTTAACTGTGAAACTGACCTATTTTCATATATCCTAAAGAAAATATATTCATACAGTTTGCCCTCGTTTTTGTATAGAATAAAAAAAAAAGGAAGGAGAAGCAAGAAAAAAACAAACTTCGGCATATTATAACTAGCTCAAAGCCTTGGGGAAAAAGTTCAGGCCGCTGTTTACTGAATTCGAAATTAACGTGAAAAGTTTCTCATCAGAAGAGCAGAGGTTTCTCGAGGTTGGAGCCTCATAGAAGAAGCACCAATGTCCAATATGAGAAAAGCAATGATTTAAAATTTCATTTTAGGCATCCTTCCTTATCCCTATCCTGTGACATATCAGTTAGTCAAAATTATTTTCATGTTTCATCTTTAATTTGTTTTGAAAGTTGTTTTGATCATGTATCTGTTCGCCATTTAATTCCATCTATACATAACCTTAAAAATGTGTCTACCTAATTCTGTAGAGTTTTTTTTTTTTTATGTAATGAGAAAATCGTAAAATTTTTACTCTACTTTATGAGTTAAACGAAGTCATTAGGCAGGCTCTTCTCGGTATGTATGAAACTTTCAACAAAGTTGCCGGAAGGAACTTCATTGCAATGCAAACCGAAAGTAATAAATTTGTTGACCTCGATTTAGTTGGAGAGATATGTTTGCACTCCATGAACTCTTCTCCAGAAATGTTTTGATGAAAAAAGTTTCCATTCCTCCTTGTAGTGGTTCTGGGGTTTTACAGATTTTTTTTTTCGTTTTTTTTCTTTTAATGATACATTGAACGATATCCTAATAAGGATTCAATCAGACTTCGGAAGATTGGAAATTGTTGGTATGTGAATGAGAGATGAGCAGATATTTGGATAGAAATGATTTTTATAGAAAATTTAGAATGAATTGCATTTAATTATCAGGAGACATTTAATTCAAGAAATTGCAGAATTTCTCCACTTTCCTGTTTAAAAGCTATAAATTTCACTTGACTTCGAAATATTTGCAGTTAATACGACTTCAATATAAAACTTTCGCCTCCAAGTGATAGCTTTCCCTGAACGACATTATTTATTGTATTTACATGCAGATCCATCTTTCTGCCAGTTAGTAATAACGTTGGAATATTACTAAGGCGATGTTGCACGGTCCTGAATTCAGGGCCACTTTATTCTATTTTCCATGTTGATCCTGTCTGAAGCTTCTTAGTTCAGTTTTCTGAATTTTTCGTATACTTATTTCAGTTGATACCTAAATTACAACCATATTTGAAAGCCGCGCTCATTTAGTGAACCTGACACCAATGATCTCGCTGGTTGTTATCCAGATTTCATTCCAAACCAGTTGACACTTTGAAAATCTTTTTTCCTTCACATGTGTAACCACTAAGAAATTGTTAAAGCGGTCTATTCAATTAAATCGGACTCAATTGGCCGAGACAATTTCATCCCTATGCATTACATATAGTTAACTTTTGCCTGACTTCTTCTAGTTTTCCAGCCTCATCTTAATTAGCAACAGTGCTTCTGGTCGCTAAGATAAGATTTGCTACGTACTCCGCGGTACGCGCTAGCTGGCTCGGGAGACGGGGTGGTTCGTTTCTGCTTTTAAATGGGCGCCACGTGATTTTCATGTGCTGCGGGTGAATCACGAAACCGGCTTTGAAATAAACCAGACAACGGATCACGAGGAATCACTCACTTTAACAAACAAAAGAAACAATAGTTTTGGCCGATATAAAGTATAATTAAAAAAAAAGAAATCTCATAAAAGACTATTATATAACGTGGTACCTTTAAATAACAAAGAAAATAAAAATTATCTAGCTAAGCCAGTCAGCCACTATCCATAAAAAAAAATTAATATTCCATGTAATGAGATTATTTACTTAGCTTTTTTTTTTGCGTATTCCAGGTTACTGCCCTTCACCTTGATCTTCGCCGTAGAACACAAAAAAAAGAAACTCGACTTTAATCCAGGGATCCTTTAGATTGCTCCTTTGCAATTCTAACCTTCCTAGTAACCTTTTTTTCTTTTTTTTTTCTTTTGGTGCTGTTCCACTGATTTTTAATAATAATTTCCTTTTTATAAATTTACTAACTTTTTTTTTTGTTTTTGCACGTTGTCAACTATTACGTCCGCACTGTTCAAGAGACTGATGATAAGAGAGCGATCATTCCCTTCGTCTCGGATACCGAACTCCGTGCAATTTTTGTCTTTTGACTCGGATAGTACTTTAGTACATCCGCCAAAAATAATAATGGCTTATTAGCCTGTGCACTCAATAATTGTGTATAAAGTGATGGAATATTTTCTTTTGGGTTACGTTCAGTGAAGTTTAATTAATGTTTTTTTTTATATATAAAAGAACCCTGGACTCAGCTTTTACTTCAAATATTAACGTTATGCTTTAGAACTATACCTCATGATGTAGGGCAGTAAGCCAAAATGAGTAAACAACGTTTTATTATAGCAAATTGTCGTTAACTGGCTTTTGCTGTACTTTAACTGGCGCTGAATAAAAAAATATCATCGATTATAATTTAACCATTTTGAAATACAAATTTTAGAACAGATATACTTTAAAATTAAAATTCGGTAAATGCGCAAAATTATTCAAAGTATCTAGACAAGAATTCAAGTAGGTACCTTACATAATTCAATGAATATTACGAATTGACAATTATATCAATCTTAATTAGTTTTACAATATTATTTTCCGGCTGGGTAAAAAAAAACTCCTCCAAGTGGTTCCAAATCAAAACGTACAGGCTCTGCTTCCCATTGAATTTTATACCCTTTTCCAATTTTTTTTTTTTTTTTTGGTCTTATTATTTCACTCTCGAACAGTTAACATTTTCCATGCTATATTCCCTACACTTCCAGTGCTGTAGCCAGCTGTAGCCAATCCGAACAAGTAAAGAAAGTCATTTCCTGCAAAATAAATATACGCAGTATCTCCAGTTTTAACCAAAACACATAATACAGGAGGGACGGACTCTTTACATTTAACACTAACAAAACAAACTGCTTTGGGAACCGTAACAGATTACCAGAGAGCAAAGATGATTTTCGCCCAATAAGTATCCTGTCTTTTATGGCAACGGTGTTAGTAAAGTTAATTTGCTGGCAAATTCAAAGTTTTCCTACCGATCACAAACAGCTGTCTCGCTGGCAGTCCGGGTTTCGTCCAGTCCGGGTTTCGTCCACGGCAGAGTTATGAATCAGCATTGCTAAGAATTACAACTGACATCCGCGAAGCTCTTGACAACGGCGATGTCAGCGTGCTAGTCGTCCTAGACTTCTCTAATTCCTTTGTGATAGCATCCATCCTGATATGCTATGTAGAAAATTGGCTTCTTTTTGAGGCCATTCCCTTTAACTCGTACACGAATTTGTCTGTCTGGATAATTCTTTTTTACTATTTTCGACACTCTCGTAGACCGACATTTCGTCATCACAGTGAGCTGAAATTTCCACACATTTTCATGTCGCGTGACAATTGAATCTTTCAAAATTTGAACCGGAAATTTCCATGGACAACCCAGAAAATTGGGAAAAATTATTTGAAATTTTGGTACAAATTTGATTAGTGATAAATCCGTTTCAGGAAAAATGCAGAGTTTTCCGATTTTTCCGAAAAAAAATTCCGGAATTTTCCGGAAAATTTTCCGGTAAAAAAGATTTCTAAATTATGCAGGATCAAGTTCCCTATCAACTGGCATCATTACTTTCTCTCCGACAATGGTGAAAACTTACAGAAAAAATCGAGGAAAATTTCATGTAAAACGCTTTTCTGGAGATTTTCAGACCAAGGAAGCGTTTCAGCGTTTTGCAACATAAGTCAAAGTTGTAGAGCGAAATGAGCTGCATAAAGTTGATTCTGTTTAAAACTCCGTGGAAAACCGGGAAGATCATTGGACAAATTTTCATCGATATGATTAGTAATAAATCTGTTTCAGGAAAAATGCAGAACTTTCCAATTTTTCTGCAAAATTTTCCGGAATTTTCCGACTTTTTTGGTAAATTTTCCGACAGAAAAGTTTTATAAGCTATGCGGAATCATTTTTTGCCGTCCTACTGGCATCAATACTTTCTCTTCGACAATCATGAAATCTTGTATGAAAAATCGAGGAAAATTCATGTAAATTTTTAACAAAAAATCATAGTAATAGGAAAAGTCTGTGGAAAAGATGGAAAATCGGGAAAATTCAGTAAATCAGTGTCTTTTCAGCCGGCATAAAATTGTTTTTGAATATCTCCATTCAGCACGTAATAACAATTTAGTTAACGTGAAAAAGGCAGAAAATAAAATAAGTAAAAAACGAGTTTTCAAACAAAACTGAGCCCAAGCCGCATGAAAAAGTAGAAAATAAACTTTTCTTCACACACAGAGGTGGACTCAGATTTTGTTCGCTGACAATCACCGATATATATTTCAGTATGATTAATCAGAGGTAATAAGTGATTTGATTCATGAAGAGAAAGAATATTCAAGAGAAATGTCGCAATCAAAAAAATCTGAGTCCACCTCTGTGTGTGAAGAAAAGTTTATTTTCTAATTTTTCATGCGGCTTGACCTCAGATTTGTTTGAAAACTCGTTTTTGACTTATTTTATTTGTTTTCAAAAATCATTAAAATTTAAAAAGAATTTGAAATTGTTTCCACTTTTTTTACTTTGACGTCCCATTACTCTTGAACAGATGACGATGAAGAAGTGATTGCACTTCCTTTCAAAAGCTAAGAGAGCTTACTAACGTCATGAGGTATGAGTAATTTTCATAGGATGTATAAACCTTTTTTTTCGATCGGATACTCCAAAATATCTTAATTTCCGCCGACGTTACTTCCTTGAAGTGGAAGCGGAAATGCATAGATTATACTAAAATTCATGACATTTATTGAATTTACTTGTAGGGAGGGAGAATAAATTTAGAAATATAAAAAGTATAAAATAAATTTATGTCGTTATCGCGAAGGAAAAGAATTTCTTCAAAACTTTTCCATTTCAGGTTTTCAAGCAATGCGTCTATTTCATTCTTGATCCATCATCAAGTCTCATCAAGCTGAATAGCAAAGGAGCCACACTCTGGTATTCCCTCACATTTTCTGGTAATAAAGAAATTCTTTCTTCCATAGATTTTCCAGAGAAGACACTGAATTTAGTAGCATGGCATCCTTCTGACCACACATAATATCTGCTATTTTCTAAGCTTCTTTTTTTTCAAACAATCAAACTGGCCACTTCAAAGCAAGTCTTTAATGCCTTTAACGTTCATGGAATGTACCTCTTAACTTACTTTTCAGTCTTTGATTTTTGACAGATATTTCCAAATTTTCAAAGTATTCTCTCATTTTGGAAGAAAGCTTTGGTTGCAAATTATACGAGTGTGTCTCTTCAATTGACTCTTTTGAAATATTCTGCAGTCAGTACTTTCAAAGGGCAACACGAACTGTGGTTTCATTATTGTAAACCCATAATTGTGGATCTCCTCCTGACATATTCCTTTTCTAGTTGATGTAAAAAAGACAGTGACTGACAATTTTTTAACCAGTACCCATGTTTTTTATAGTTACACGAAAATAATAAAACTTTACAGAACTTATTTTATTCTGAATTAAGTATTTATTTGCGACATGAAAGAAACTGAAAATTTTATGGCAATTTCAATCGTCAACAGAACACCATCAATACTTTGATCTTCAGTCCATAATAATCCAATGAACAACTGTAGCGTAAAGGAAATCCGCCCCCTTAACCCGTAATCTAATCTAATCCGCCTTAATCCTTGAATGTTTTGAATATATTGGGTGGTTTCTCTATAGACGTGATTAGTGATAACGTTACTTTCAGACGGAGTGTTTTCAGAAAAAATTTCTGTCATAATGAGAAACACACTTTTTAAATAATTTTATTTTTGTCTATTGAGCCCTTAGTACCCCAAAAATTGCATTTACCTCAACTGTGGTAATTTACCCCACTTCTCCGATCCCTGTTCTAGACCTTTGAAGGATCTTAATATGATTTCACATTATCGGGTCCCTATCTGGAGATGATTGCTCATTTTAGGGAGAAGGGGGCAATTGCATTGAAAGCAGAAAAAAATATTAATGAACCTTGCTAGGTGCCCAAATCTTTAGCTGGTATTTACCCAATTAAAGAAAAAAATAGTTGCGAAAATTCTTATCGGTTTTCAATATCTTTAAAAAAATTAGTCCGAAAAAGTGCAATTTTCATTTGTTTGAATGTTTTCCTCCATAGCAAATATATGAAAGTTCTTATCCAGTGTTTAAGGATAATCCATCAATTATTCAGAGATAGCCTGAAGCATGAAAAATTAAATACGCCAATGGCAAAATATTCACTGTTAATGCACGCATTTCAAAATATTTTAGGGAAAAATGTATGAAGGACAACAATAAAATTTCCATAAAAATAATTTCCTATATACAATTCAAAATGGAGGCATTTGGAAAATCAAAATTCTGCTGAATCTCCTTTTTATTCAACGGGTAGCAACAAAAGAGCGGCAGCTAGACAACACATTTTTAAGCAATTTACTCCTTTATTTGGACGAAATCATCGAGTTGCAAAATAGGCATTTTTGTAGGGAATTTATAACTTTAATAATTGATAGGATCCTGGATAATCCAGATCTTCTTAAATTCACCGCTCGACCAGTTCCACAACCCGGAATTATTGAATTCTCGGTCACCATTATCTAAGTATAATTTGGGCCACACAGTAACGCACCCAGGATTTGGCTTGGGGGGGGGGGGGGGGAGCATAGGTGTCCCAAGTCCTATCGAGTCGGAAAACTAGGGCTCTAAAGTCGCGTCCTGTACCCATCTGAGCACTTAAAGACTACTATTGTATATTAAAAGGCTTTATTATATTTTATCGGATATACAGACCACATTTTATACATAATTTGTAAATTATGTTCAGAAAATTGACATTCTGGAGGGGGACCCCCCCCCCCCCCTCCACCACATACCTAAGTGCGCTCCTGCAAGGGTCACAATATCATCTTCATCAAGGTGAAATGCAAATTCTAAGCTTTCCAAATCCTGCAAAAAGTGCTATGGTGAGGATGTCGTCTGAGAGGGTTCTTAATAATTTTCATTTCTTTTGCGTCCTATAAGTAGTGAGGAAATAGAAATGGAAAATAGCTTGAATAAAAGTTTGGACGGTTTTCTATCATTAGATGGTGCAGAATGAGAAAGTTGCAGGTGGTATTAATGGAAAAGTATCGGAAGCCCATTAAAAGCCCACCAAAACAACGCGCGTCTTATCGAGATTTGAAAATTCGAAAAAAAATCGTTAATTGTCCAAATTAAGTAAACTTCGGCGTTTTTTTTATTTATTTCTCGTTTTGAATTGGCTGGAATGCAACTGCCGAACGTCCTATATGTAGGACGTAAGCACAAGATGCAATCGGTTCATCCCATTCTTTTAATTAACTGCAAAATTTTGTAGCTGACTACACGCAAATGTAAAGCACTTCTGTGAGAGCTAGTCTCGAACGTCGGAGGGAGTGCCGGTTTTTGAATAGATAACTCAGCGTGTTTCAAATTCAAATATAAAATTTTATTTTTCATAATTCATATACTTAACCTAATATCACAAAATCACATAAAAATTCAAAAGAGCTTAAAACTAGAAATTCAAATTAACAATTCAGTATGTATATATATAAAAATTCAATAATAAAAAGAAAAAATGGTCCAAAAAACGTTGTCCGTCTCTTTAATTCTGAAAAGAAGAAGAAGAAGATCGGAATTAGTTTTGTCACCTTATAAACTACTAGAATAATAATGCTGCTAATACGTGTGGGCACTAAGGCAGTAAAAATGACGCACACAAGAATTTTCTATGAATCTGTTCGATGGTAGCGGCCCTGTCAGACAGAAAAGCTGAATAAGCAGAAAAAAATTGGGGGTGCAGCAGCGTGCTGCAACGTGTGGTTCAAACAGAATGAGACGAAATTTTCAGATTAGACTCTGAACAGAATTATACTTCTGTATGGAGGATAGGAACACGATTCTTGTTTTTCAGATTAGACTCTGAATCAGATGAACTCTGATAAAAGAATGGTGCCATCTATTGCTCGTCGGCCTTTTATAGCCGCCGCATCCAGTTATTAGCTCTCGCCTCTCTGTGTTGCCCTAGCGACGTTTATTGCATTTGCTCGTATTCTGACTGCGGCGAGAGCGAAATCGGCTGACTGAAGAAATGTCATTATATGACATTGCGAAATTGGTACAGAGGTAAGTTGCTGTAATTAATATTGTTTTTTTGTTTCTTCTAGTATTATTAATGAATTTGTTTGTTTGTTTTTAGATGATATGAGTCGTGGAAGAAGATAGCCGATGGCTTAAAATCCTTCATACCGCAGCGTATCAAATCTTCAGCGGAAATTAACGTGATTTCGTGTGATGATAAAATTTCCCTTTTAGATAAGTAGTTTGTAGAAAAACTGAATACTTTGTGGTTTTTGTATCCTTTTTTTCTTTTTTAGGGTACTCATTGGTGAGTTGGATATGCAGCAGAAGTTTCCTCGGAAAATAATAGAGGTGAACCAAATATAGGATACAACTTCTTTGTTTAGAAGAAAAATTAGGTTCGCAAGCGAATGCCGGTGGTTATAGTGCGCTGTTAGCAAATAGAAAAGTTGTAACATTTTTTTAGTGGTAAATTTTACTGCCAAAAAAAATATGAGGTAAGTAAATAGTTAGTAAGATATGTGCCAAGTAATAAATAAAAAAGGGTTTTGTAACCCTTTTCGTTATTTTGTGTCTTTTGTTTGTGTGTAAACTTAAGTGTCCTACATGTAGGACGTTCGGAAAATGCACGGGGTAAATTTTTAGTTTTATTTTATAGACCAATGACATTGAATGATT
>CAWVNZ010000780.1:0-149737 GCA_963930735.1 Dioctria linearis
ACTGTAGAAAAGGCAATCCCTGGCGTATTTAAAATTTGCGTCAGTAAAAAAATTAATTTTTGAAAAAAATTACTATAGAAAAGGCATTCCCTGGCGTATTTAAAATTTGCGACAGTAAAAAAATTAATTTTTGAAAAATTTACTATAGAAAAGGCAATCCCTGGCGCAATTAAAATTTGCGACAGTAAAAAAGTATTTTTTTTAAAAATTTAGTATAGAAAAGGCAATCCCTGGCGCAATTAAAATTTGCGACAGTATAAAATTAAATTTTGAAAAATTTTACTATAGAAAAGGCAATCCCTGGCGTAATTAAAATTTGCGACACTAAAAAAATTATTTTTTTGAAAAAATTTACTGTAGAAAAGGCAATCCCTGGGCGCAATTAAAATTTGCGAGAGTAGAAAATTAAATTTTGAACAATTTACTATAGAATAGGCAATCCCTGGCGTATTTAAAATTTGCCACAGAAAAAAATTAATTTGTGAAAAATTTACTATAGGAAAGGCAATCCCTGGCGTAATTAAAATTTGCGACAGTAAAAAAAAAATTTTTTGAAAAATTTTGCTATAGAAAAGGCAATCCCTGGCGCAATTAAAATTTGCGACAGTAAAAAAATTAATTTTTGAAAAATTTACTATAGAAAGGCAATCCCTGGCGTAATTAAAACTTGCGACAGTAAAAAAATTGGATTTTGAAAAATTTACTATAGAAAAAGGTAATCCCTGGCGCAATTAAAATTTGCGACAGTAGAAAATTATTTTTTGAAAAAATTTACTGCAGAAAAGGCAATCCCTGGCGCAATTAAAATTTGCGACAGTATAAAATTAAATTTTGAAAAATTTAATATAGAAAAGGCAATCCCTGGCGCAATTAAAATTTGCGACAGTATAAAATTAAATTTTGAAAAAATTTACTATAGAAAAGGCAATCCCTGGCGTATTTAAAAATTTTCGACAGTATAAAATTAAATTTTGAAAAATTTTACTGTAGAAAAGGCAATCCTTGGCGTAATTAAAATTTTCGACAGTAAAAATTTAGTTTTTGAAAAAATTTACTATAGAAAAAGGCAATCCCTGGCGCAATTAAAATTTGCGACAGCAAAAAATTAATTTTTGAAAAATTTACTATAGAAAAGGCAATCCCTGTCGTATTTAAAATTTGCGACAGTAAAAAATTAATTTGTGAAAAATTTTACTATAGAAAAGGCAATCCTTGGCGTAATTAAAATTTGCGACAGTAAAAAATTAATTTTTTGAAAAATTTACTGTAGAAAAGGCAATCCCTGGCGGATTTAAAATTTACGACAGTAAAAAATTAATTTTTTCAAAAATTTACTATAGAAAAGGCAATCCCTGGCGCAATTAAAATTTGCGACAGTAAAAAAATTATTTTTTGAAAAATTTACTATAGAAAAGGCAATCCCTGGCGTAATTAAAATTTGCGACAGTAAAAAAATGATTTTTTTGAAAAAATTTGCTGTAGAAAAGGCAATCCCCTGGAATATTTAAAATTTGCGACAGTAAAAAAATTATTTTTTGAAAAATTTACTGTAGAAAAAGGCAATACCTGGCGCAATTAAAATTTGCGACAGTAGAAAATTATTTTTTTGCAAAATTTTACTATAGAAAAGGCAGTCCCTGGTGTATTTAAAATTTGCGACAGGAAAAAAATTATTTTTTGAATAATTTACTATAGAAAAGGCAATCCCTGGCGTATTTAAAATTTGCGACAGTATAAAATTAAATTTTGAAATATTTACTATAGAAAAGGCAATCCCTGGCGCAATTAAAATTTGCGACAGTATAAAAATTAATTTTTGAAAAATTTTACTATAGAAAAGGCAATCCCGGCGTAATTAAAATTTGCGACAGTATAAAATTAATTTTTGAAAAATTTACTATAGAAAAAGGCAATCCCTGGCGCAATTAAAATTTGCGACAGTAAAAAAATTAGTTTTTGAAAAATTTACTATAGAAAAGGCAATTCCTGGCGTAATTAAAATTTGCGACAGAAAAAAAATTATTCTTTGAAAAATTTACTGTAGAAAAGGCAATCCCTGGCGTATTTAAAATTTGCGTCAGTAAAAAAATTAATTTTTGAAAAAATTTACTATAGAAAAGGCATTCCCTGGCGTATTTAAAATTTGCGACAGTAAAAAATTAATTTTTGAAAAAATTTACTATAGAAAAGGCAATCCCTGGCGCAATTAAAATTTGCGACAGTAAAAAAAGTATTTTTTTAAAAATTTAGTATAGAAAAGGCAATCCCTGGCGCAATTAAAATTTGCGACAATATAAAATTAAATTTTGAAAAAATTTACTATAGAAAAGGCAATCCCTGGCGTAATTAAAATTTGCGACACTAAAAAATTATTTTTTTGAAAAAATTTACTGTAGAAAGGCAATCCCTGGCGCAATTAAAATTTGCGAGAGTAGAAAATTAAATTTTGAAAAATTTACTACAGAAAAGGCAATCCCTGGCGTAATTAAAATTTTCGACAGTAAAAAATTAATTTGTGAAAAATTTACTATAGAAAAGGCAATCCCTGGCGTATTTAAAATTTGCGACAGTATAAAATTAAATTTTGAAAAAATTTACTATAGAAAAGGCAATCCTTGGCGCAATTAAAATTTGCGACAGTAAAAATTATTTTTTTGAATAATTTACTATAGAAAAGGGCAATCCCTGGCGTATTTAAAATTTGCGACAGTAAAAAAATTAATTTGTGAAAAAATTTACTATAGAAAAGGCAATCCCTGTCGTAATTAAAAATTTGCGACAGTAAAAAAATATTTTTTTGAAAAATTTTACTATAGAAAAGGCAATCCCTGGCGTATTTAAAATTTGCGACAGTAAAAAATTAATTTGTGAAAAATTTACTATAGAAAATGCAATCCTTGGCGTAATTAAAATTTGCGACAGTAAAAAAATTAATTTTTGAAAAATTTACTGTAGAAAAGGCAATCCCTGGCGGATTTAAAATTTGCGACAGTAAAAAATTAATTTTTGAAAAATTTACTATAGAAAAGGCAATCCCTGGCGCAATTAAAATTTGCGACAGTAAAAAATTATTTTTTGAAAAATTTACTATAGAAAAGGCAATCCCTGGCGTAATTAAAATTTGCGACAGTAAAAAAATTATTTTTTGAAAAAATTTGCTGTAGAAAAGGCAATCCGTGGAATATTTAAAATTTGCGACATTAAAAAATTATTTTTTGAAAAATTTACTGTAGAAAAGGCAATCCCTGGCTCAATTAAAATTTGCGACAGTAGAAAAATATTTTTCGAAAAATTTACTGTATAAAAGGCAATCCCTGGCGCAAGTAAAATTTGCGAGAAGTAGAAAAATTAAATTTTGAAAAATTTACTGTAGAAAAAAGCAATCCCTGGTGTATTTAAAATTTGCGACAGGAAAAAAATTATTTTTTTGAATAATTTACTATAGAAAAGGCAATCCCTGGCGCAATTAAAATTTGCGACAGTAAAAAATTATTTTTTGAATAATTTACTATAGAAAAGGCAATCCCTGGCGTATTTAAAATTTGCTACAGAAAAAAAATTAATTTGTGAAAAATTTGCTATAGGAAAGGCAATCCCTGGCGTAATTAAAATTTGCGACAGTAAAAAAATATTTTTTGAAAAATTTGCTATAGAAAAGGCAATCCCTGGCGCAATTAAAATTTGCGACAGTAAAAAAATTAATTTTTGAAAAATTTACTATAGAAAGGCAATCCCTGGCGTAATTAAAACTTGCGACAGTAAAAAAATTGGATTTTGAAAAATTTACTATAGAAAAAGGTAATCCCTGGCGCAATTAAAATTTGCGACAGTAGAAAATTATTTTTTTGAAAAATTTACTGTAGAAAAGGCAATCCCTGGCGCAATTAAAATTTGCGACAGTATAAAATTAAATTTTGAAAAATTTAATATAGAAAAGGCAATCCCTGGCGCAATTAAAATTTGCGACAGTATAAAATTAAATTTTGAAAAAATTTACTATAGAAAAGGCAATCCCTGGCGTATTTAAAATTTCCGACAGTATAAAATTAAATTTTGAAAAATTTACTGTAGAAAAGGCAATCCTTGGCGTAATTAAAATTTTCGACAGTAAAAAACTTAGTTTTTGAAAAAATTTACTATAGAAAAGGCAATCCCTGGCGCAATTAAAATTTGCGACAGCAAAAAATTAATTTTTGAAAAATTTTACTATAGAAAAGGCAATCCCTGGCGTATTTAAAATTTGCGACAGTAAAAAATTAATTTGTGAAAAATTTACTATAGAAAAGGCAATCCTTGGCGTAATTAAAATTTGCGACAGTAAAAAATTAATTTTTGAAAAATTTACTGTAGAAAAGGCAAACCCTGGCGGATTTAAAATTTGCGACAGTAAAAAAATTAATTTTTCAAAAATTTACTATAGAAAAGGCAATCCCTGGCGCAATTAAAATTTGCGTCAGTAAAAAAATTAATTTTTGAAAAAATTACTATAGAAAAGGCATTCCCTGGCGTATTTAAAATTTGCGACAGTAAAAAAATTAATTTTTGAAAAAATTTACTATAGAAAAGGCAATCCCTGGCGCAATTAAAATTTGCGACAGTAAAAAAAGTATTTTTTTTAAAAATTTTAGTATAGAAAAGGCAATCCCTGGCGCAATTAAAATTTGCGACAGTATAAAAATTAAATTTTGAAAAATTTACTATAGAAAAGGCAATCCCTGGCGTAATTAAAATTTGCGACACTAAAAAAATTATTTTTTGAAAAATTTACTGTAGAAAAGGCAATCCCTGGCGCAATTAAAATTTGCGAGAGTAGAAAATTAAATTTTGAACAATTTACTATAGAATAGGCAATCCCTGGCGTATTTAAAATTTGCCACAGAAAAAAAATTAATTTGTGAAAAAATTTACTATAGGAAAGGCAATCCCTGGCGTAATTAAAATTTGCGACAGTAAAAAAATATTTTTTGAAAAATTTGCTATAGAAAAGGCAATCCCTGGCGCAATTAAAATTTGCGACAGTAAAAAATTAATTTTTGAAAAATTTACTATAGAAAGGCAATCCCTGGCGTAATTAAAAACTTGCGACAGTAAAAAAATTGGATTTTGAAAAAATTTACTATAGAAAAGGTAATCCCTGGCGCAATTAAAATTTGCGACAGTAGAAAATTATTTTTTGAAAAATTTACTGCAGAAAAGGCAATCCCTGGCGCAATTAAAATTTGCGACAGTATAAAATTAAATTTTGAAAAATTTAATATAGAAAAGGCAATCCCTGGCGCAATTAAAATTTGCGACAGTATAAAATTAAATTTTGAAAAATTTACTATAGAAAAGGCAATCCCTGGCGTATTTAAAATTTTCGACAGTATAAAATTAAATTTTGAAAAATTTACTGTAGAAAAGGCAATCCTTGGCGTAATTAAAATTTTCGACAGTAAAAAATTTAGTTTTTGAAAAATTTACTATAGAAAAGGCAATCCCTGGCGCAATTAAAATTTGCGACAGCAAAAAAATTAATTTTTGAAAAATTTACTATAGAAAAGGCAATCCCTGGCGTATTTAAAATTTGCGACAGTAAAAAATTAATTTGTGAAAAATTTACTATAGAAAAGGCAATCCTTGGCGTAATTAAAATTTGCGACAGTAAAAAATTAATTTTTGAAAAATTTACTGTAGAAAAGGCAATCCTGGCGGATTTAAAATTTACGACAGTAAAAAATTAATTTTTCAAAAATTTACTATAGAAAAGGCAATCCCTGGCGCAATTAAAATTTGCGACAGTAAAAAATTATTTTTTGAAAAAATTTACTATAGAAAAGGCAATCCCTGGCGTAATTAAAATTTGCGACAGTAAAAAAATGATTTTTTTGAAAAATTTGCTGTAGAAAAGGCAATCCCTGGAATATTTAAAATTTGCGACAGTAAAAAAATTATTTTTTGAAAAATTTACTGTAGAAAAAGGCAATACCTGGCGCAATTAAAATTTGCGACAGTAGAAAATTATTTTTTGCAAAATTTACTATAGAAAAGGCAGTCCCTGGTGTATTTAAAATTTGCGACAGGAAAAAATTATTTTTTTGAATAATTTTACTATAGAAAAGGCAATCCCTGGCGTATTTAAAATTTGCGACAGTATAAAATTAAATTTTGAAATGTTTACTATAGAAAAAGGCAATCCCTGGCGCAATTAAAATTTGCGACAGTATAAAATTAATTTTTGAAAAATTTACTATAGAAAAGGCAATCCCGGCGTAATTAAAATTTGCGACAGTATAAAATTAATTTTTGAAAAATTTACTATAGAAAAGGCAATCCCTGGCGCAATTAAAATTTGCGACAGTAAAAAATTAGTTTTTGAAAAATTTACTATAGAAAAAGGCAATTCCTGGCGTAATTAAAATTTGCGACAGAAAAAAATTATTCTTTGAAAAATTTACTGTAGAAAAGGCAATCCCTGGCGTATTTAAAATTTGCGTCAGTAAAAAATTAATTTTTGAAAAAATTTACTATAGAAAAGGCATTCCCTGGCGTATTTAAAATTTGCGACAGTAAAAAAATTAATTTTTGAAAAATTTACTATAGAAAAGGCAATCCCTGGCGCAATTAAAATTTGCGACAGTAAAAAAAGTATTTTTTTAAAAATTTAGTATAGAAAAGGCAATCCCTGGCGCAATTAAAATTTGCGACAATATAAAATTAAATTTTGAAAAATTTACTATAGAAAAGGCAATCCCTGGCGTAATTAAAATTTGCGACACTAAAAAATTATTTTTTGAAAAATTTACTGTAGAAAGGCAATCCCTGGCGCAATTAAAACTTGCGAGAGTAGAAAATTAAATTTTGAAAAATTTACTACAGAAAAGGCAATCCCTGGCGTAATTAAAATTTTCGACAGTAAAAAAATTAATTTGTGAAAAATTTACTATAGAAAAGGCAATCCCTGGCGTATTTAAAATTTGCGACAGTATAAAATTAAATTTTGAAAAATTTACTATAGAAAAGGCAATCCTTGGCGCAATTAAAATTTGCGACAGTAAAAAATTATTTTTTGAATAATTTACTATAGAAAAGGCAATCCCTGGCGTATTTAAAATTTGCGACAGTAAAAAATTAATTTGTGAAAAATTTACTATAGAAAAGGCAATCCCTGTCGTAATTAAAATTTGCGACAGTAAAAAAAATATTTTTTTGAAAAATTTACTATAGAAAAAGGCAATCCCTGGCGTATTTAAAATTTGCGACAGTAAAAAAATTAATTTGTGAAAAATTTACTATAGAAAAGGCAATCCTTGGCGTAATTAAAATTTGCGACAGTAAAAAAATTAATTTTTGAAAAATTTACTGTAGAAAAGGCAATCCCTGGCGCAATTAAAAATTTGCGACAGCAAAAAATTAATTTTTGAAAAAATTTACTATAGAAAAGGCAATCCCTGGCGTATTTAAAATTTGCGACAGTAAAAAATTAATTTGTGAAAAAATTTACTATAGAAAAGGCAATCCTTGGCGTAATTAAAATTTGCGACAGTAAAAAATTAATTTTTGAAAAATTTACTGTAGAAAAGGCAAACCCTGGCGGATTTAAAATTTGCGACAGTAAAAAAATTAATTTTTCAAAAATTTACTATAGAAAAGGCAATCCCTGGCGCAATTAAAATTTGCGACAGTAAAAAATTATTTTTTGAAAAATTTACTATAGAAAAGGCAATCCCTGGCGTAATTAAAATTTGCGACAGTAAAAAATGATTTTTTGAAAAATTTGCTGTAGAAAAGGCAATCCCTGGAATATTTAAAATTTGCGACAGTAAAAAATTATTTTTTGAAAAATTTTACTGCAGAAAAGGCAATACCTGGCGCAATTAAAATTTGCGACAGTAGAAAATTATTTTTTGCAAAATTTACTATAGAAAAGCCAGTCCCTGGTGTATTTAAAATTTGCGACAGGAAAAAAATTATTTTTTTGAATAATTTACTATAGAAAAGGCAATCCCTGGCGTATTTAAAATTTGCGACAGTATAAAATTAAATTTTGAAATATTTACTATAGAAAAGGCAATCCCTGGCGCAATTAAAATTTGCGACAGTATAAAAATTAATTTTTGAAAAATTTACTATAGAAAAGGCAATCCCCGGCGTAATTAAAATTTGCGACAGTATAAAATTAATTTTTGAAAAATTTACTATAGAAAAGGCAATCCCTGGCGCAATTAAAATTTGCGACAGTAAAAAATTAGTTTTTGAAAAATTTACTATAGAAAAGGCAATTCCTGGCGTAATTAAAATTTGCGACAGAAAAAAAATTATTCTTTGAAAAAATTTACTGTAGAAAAGGGCAATCCCTGGCGTATTTAAAATTTGCGTCAGTAAAAAAATTAATTTTTGAAAAAATTACTATAGAAAAGGCATTCCCTGGCGTATTTAAAATTTGCGACAGTAAAAAATTAATTTTTGAAAAATTTACTATAGAAAAGGCAATCCCTGGCGCAATTAGAATTTGCGACAGTAAAAAAAGTATTTTTTTAAAAATTTAGTATAGAAAAGGCAATCCCTGGCGCAATTAAAATTTGCGACAGTATAAAATTAAATCTTGAAAAAATTTACTATAGAAAAGGCAATCCCTGGCGTAATTAAAATTTGCGACACTAAAAAAATTATTTTTTTGAAAAAATTTTACTGTAGAAAAGGCAATCCCTGGCGCAATTAAAATTTGCGAGAGTAGAAAATTAAATTTTGAACAATTTACTATAGAATAGGCAATCCCTGGCGTATTTAAAATTTGCTACAGAAAAAAATTTATTTGTGAAAAATTTACTATAGGAAAGGCAATCCCTGGCGTAATTAAAATTTGCGACAGTAAAAAAAAATATTTTTTGAAAAATTTGCTATAGAAAAGGCAATCCCTGGCGCAATTAAAACTTGCGACAGTAAAAAAATTAATTTTTGAAAAATTTACTATAGAAAGGCAATCCCTGGCGTAATTAAAACTTGCGACAGTAAAAAAATTGGATTTTGAAAAATTTACTATAGAAAAGGTAATCCCTGGCGCAATTAAAATTTGCCACAGTAGAAAATTATTTTTTGAAAAAATTTACTGTAGAAAAGGCAATCCCTGGCGCAATTAAAATTTGCGACAGTATAAATTTAAATTTTGAAAAATTTAATATAGAAAAGGGCAATCCCTGGCGCAATTAAAATTTGCGACAGTATAAAATTAAATTTTGAAAAAATTTACTATAGAAAAGGCAATCCCTGGCGTATTTAAAATTTTCGACAGTATAAAATTAAATTTTGAAAAATTTACTGTAGAAAAGGCAATCCTTGGCGTAATTAAAATTTTCGACAGTAAAAATTTAGTTTTTTGAAAAATTTACTATAGAAAAGGCAATCCCTGGCGCAATTAAAATTTGCGACAGCAAAAAATTAATTTTTTGAAAAATTTACTATAGAAAAGGCAATCCCTGGCGTATTTAAAATTTGCGACAGTAAAAAATTAATTTGTGAAAAATTTACTATAGAAAAGGCAATCCTTGGCGTAATTAAAATTTGCGACAGTAAAAAATTAATTTTTGAAAAATTTACTGTAGAAAAGGCAATCCCTGGCGGATTTAAAATTTGCGACAGTAAAAAAATTAATTTTTCAAAAATTTACTATAGAAAAGGCAATCCTGGCGCAATTAAAATTTGCGACAGTAAAAAATTATTTTTTTGAAAAATTAACTATAGAAAAAGGCAATCCCTGGCGTAATTAAAATTTGCGACAGCAAAAAAATGATTTTTTGAAAAATTTGCTGTAGAAAAGGCAATCCCTGGAATATTTAAAATTTGCGACAGTAAAAAAATTATTTTTTGAAAAAATTTACTGTAGAAAAGGCAATACCTGGCGTATTTAAAATTTGCGACAGTAAAAAAATTAATTTTTTGAAAAATTTACTATAGAAAAGGCAATCCCTGGCGCAATTAAAATTTGCGACAGTAAAAAAAGTATTTTTTTAAAAAATTTAGTATAGAAAAGGCAATCCCTGGCGCAATTAAAATTTGCGACAATATAAAATTAAATTTTGAAAAATTTACTATAGAAAAGGCAATCCCTGGCGTAATTAAAATTTGCGACACTAAAAAATTATTTTTTGAAAAATTTACTGTAGAAAAAGGCAATCCCTGGCGCAATTAAAATTTGCGAGAGTAGAAAATTAAATTTTGAAAAATTTACTATAGAAAAGGCAATCCCTGGCGTAATTAAAATTTTCGACAGCAAAAAATTAATTTGTGAAAAATTAACTATAGAAAAGGCAATCCCTGGCGTATTTAAAATTTGCGACAGTATAAAATTAAATTTTGAAAAATTTACTATAGAAAAGGGCAATCCCTGGCGCAATTAAAATTTGCGACAGTAAAAATTATTTTTTGAATAATTTACTATAGAAAAGGCAATCCCTGGCCTATTTAAAATTTGCGACAGTAAAAAATTAATTTGTGAAAAATTTACTATAGAAAAGGCAATCCCTGGCGTAATTAAAATTTTCGACAGTAAAAAAAATATTTTTTGAAAAATTTGCTGTAGAAAAGGCAATCCTTGGAATATTTAAAATTTGCGACATTAAAAAATTATTTTTTGAAAAATTTACTGTAGAAAAGGCAATCCCTGGCTCAATTAAAAATTTGCGACAGTAGAAAAATATTTTTTGAAAAATTTACTGTAGAAAAGGCAATCCCTGGCGCAAGTAAAATTTGCGAGAGTAGAAAATTAAATTTTGAAAAATTTACTATAGAAAAGGCAATCCCTGGCGTAATTAAAATTTTCGGACAGTAAAAAATTATTTTTTGAAAAATTTACTATAGAAAAGGCAATCCCTGGCGCAATTAAAATTTGCGACAGTATAAAATTATTTTTTGAAAAATTTACTATAGAAAAGGCAATCCCTGGCGTATTTAAAATTTGCGACAGTAGAAAATTATTTTTTGCAAAATTTACTATAGAAAAGGCAATCCCTGGCGCAATTAAAATTTGCGACAGTATAAAATTAAATTTTGAAAAATTTACTATAGAAAAGGCAATCCCTGGCGTAATTAAAATTTGCGACAGTAAAAAATTATTTTTTGAAAAATTTACTGTAGAAAAGGCAATCCCTGGCGCAATTAAAATTGTCGACAGTAAAAAATTATTTTTTGAAAAATTTACTGTAGAAAAGGCAATCCCTGCCGCAATTAAAATTTGCGACAGTAAAAAATTATTTTTTGCAAAATTTACTATAGAAAAGGCAATCCCTGGCGTATTTAAAATTTGCGACAGTAAAAAATTATTTTTTGAATAATTTACTATAGAAAAGGCAATCCCTGGCGCAATTAAAATTTGCGACAGTAGAAAATTATTTTTTGAAAAATTTACTGTAGAAAAGGCAATCCCTGGCGCAATTAAAATTTGCGACAGTATAAAATTAAATTTCGAAAAATTTACTATAGAAAAGGCAATTCCTGGCGCAATTAAAATTTGCGACAGTAAAAAATTATTTTTTGAATAATTTACTATAGAAAAGGCAATCCCTGGCGTATTTAAAATTTGCGACAGTAAAAAATTTATTTGTGAAAAATTTACTATAGGAAAGGCAATCCCTGGCGTAATTAAAATTTGCGACAGTAAAAAAATATTTTTTGAAAAATTTGCTATAGAAAAGGCAATCCCTGGCGCAATTAAAATTTGCGACAGTAAAAAATTAATTTTTGAAAAATTTACTATAGAAAGCAATCCCTGGCGTAATTAAAACTTGCGACAGTAAAAAATTAGTTTTTGAAAAATTTACTATAGAAAAGGCAATCCCTGGCGCAATTAAAATTTGCGACAGTAGAAAATTATTTTTTGAAAAATTTACTATAGAAAGCAATCCCTGGCGTAATTAAAACTTGCGACAGTAAAAAATTAGTTTTTGAAAAATTTACTATAGAAAAGGCAATCCCTGGCGCAATTAAAATTTGCGACAGTAAAAAATTAATTTTTGAAAAATTTACTGTAGAAAAGGCAATACCTGGTGGATTTAAAATTTGCGACAGTAAAAAATTAATTTTTGAAAAATTTACTATAGAAAAGGCAATCCCTGGCGCAATTAAAATTTGCGACAGTAAAAAATTATTTTTTGAAAAATTTACTATAGAAAAGGCAATCCCTGGCGTAATTAAAATTTGCGACAGTAAAAAATGATTTTTTGAAAAATTTGCTGTAGAAAAGGCAATCCCTGGAATATTTAAAATTTGCGACAGTAAAAAATTATTTTTTGAAAAATTTACTATAGAAAAGGCAATCCCTGGCCCAATTAAAATTTGCGACAGTATAAAAATTAATTTTTGAAAAATTTGCTATAGAAAAGGCAATCCCTGGCCCAATTAAAATTTGCGACAGTATAAAATTAATTTTTGAAAAATTTGCTATAGAAAAGGCAATCCCTGTCGTATTTAAAATTTGCGACAGTATAAAATTAGTTTTTGAAAAATTTACTATAGAAAAGGCAATCCCTGGCGCAATTAAAATTTGCGACAGTAAAAAATTAATTTTTGAAAAATTTACTATAGAAAAGGCAAACCCTGGCGTATTTAAAATTTGCGACAGTAAAAAATTAATTTGTGAAAAATTTACTATAGAAAAGGCAATACTTGGCGTAATTAAAATTTGCGACGGTAAAAAATTAATTTTTGAAAAATTTACTGTAGAAAAGGCAATGCCTGGCGCAATTAAAATTTGCGACAGTAAAAAATTATTTTTTGAAAAAACTACAGAAAAGGCAATCCCTGGCGTAATTGAAATTTGCGACAGTAAAAAATTATTTTTTGAAAAATTTACTATAGAAAAGGCAATCCCTGGTGTATTTAAAATTTGCGACAGTAAAAAATAATTTTTGAAAAAATTACTATAGAAAAGGCAATCCCTGGCGCAATTAAAATTTGCGACAGTAGAAAATAATGTTTTGAAAAATTTACTGTAGAAAAGGCAATCCCTGGCGCAATTAAAATTTGCGACAGTAAAAAATTAATTTTTGAAAAATTTACTATAGAAAAGGCAATCCCTGGCGCAATTAAAATTTGCGACAGTAAAAAATTATTTTTTGAAAAATTTACTATAGAAAAGGCAATCCCTGGCGTAATTAAAATTTGCGACAGTAAAAAAATTATTTTTTGAAAAATTTGCTGTAGAAAAGGCAATCCCTGGAATATTTAAAATTTGCGACAGTAAAAAATTATTTTTTGAAAAATTTACTGTAGAAAAGGCAATCCCTGGCGCAATTAAAATTTGCGACAGTAGAAAATTATCTTTTGCAAAATTTACTATAGAAAAGGCAATCCCTGGCGTATTTAAAATTTGCGACAGGAAAAAATTATTTTTTGAATAATTTACTATAGAAAAGGCAATCCCTGGCGTATTTAAAATTTGCGACAGTATAAAATTAAATTTTGAAAAATTTACTATAGAAAAGGCAATCCCTGGCGCAATTAAAATTTGCGACAGTAAAAAATTATTTTTTGAATAATATACTATAGAAAAGGCAATCCCTGGCGTATTTAAAATTTGCGACAGTAAAAATTTAATTTGTGAAAAATTTACTATAGAAAAGGCAATCCCTGGAGTAATTAAAATTTGCGACAGTAAAAAATTAATTTTTGAAAAATTTACTGTAGAAAAGGCAATCCATGGCGCAATTAAAATTTGCGACAGTAAAAATTATTTTTTGAAAAATTTACTATAGAAAAGGCAATCCCTGGCGTAATTAAAATTTGCGACAGTAAAAAATTATTTTTTGAAAAATTTACAATAGAAAAGGCAATCCCTGGTGTATTTAAAATTTGCGACAGTAAAAAATAATTTTTTGAAAAATTTACTATAGAAAAGGCAATCCCTGGCGCAATTAAAATTTGCGACAGTAGAAAATAATGTTTTGAAAAATTTACTGTAGAAAAGGCAATCCCTGGCGCAATTAAAATTTGCGACAGTACAAAATTAAATTTTGAAAAATTTACTATAGGAAAGGCAATCCCTGGCGCAATTAAAATTTGCGACAGTATAAAATTAAATTTTTAAAAATTTACTATAGAAATGGCAATCCCTGGCGTATTTAAAATTTGCGACAGTATAAAATTAAATTTTGAAAAATTTACTATAGAAAAGGCAATCCTTGTCGTAATTAAAATTTTCGACATTAAAAAATTAGTTTTTGAAAAATTTACTATAGAAAAGGCAATCCCTGGCGTATTTAAAATTTGCGACAATTAAAAATTAATTTGTGAAAAATTTACTATAGAAAAGGCAATCCCTGGCGTAATTAAAATTTGCGACAGTAAAAAATTATTTTTTGAAAAATTTGCTGTAGAAAAGGCAATCCCTGGAATATTTAAAAGTTGCGACAGTAAAAATTATTTTTTGAAAAATTTACTGTAGAAAAGGCAATCCCTGGCGCAATTAAAATTTGCGACAGTAGAAAATTATTTTTTGCAAAATTTACTATAGAGAAGACAATCCCTGGCGTAATTAAAATTTGCGACAGTATAAACTTAAATTTTGAAAAATTTACTATAGAAAAGGCAATCCCTGGCGTATTTAAAATTTGCGACAGGAAAAAAATTATTTTTTTGAATAATTTACTATAGAAAAGGCAATCCCTGCCGTATTTAAAATTTGCGACAGTAAAAAATTAATTTGTGAAAAATTTACTATAGAAAAGGCAATCCCTGGCGTATTTAAAATTTGTGACAGTATAAAATTAAATTTTGAAAAATTTACTATAGAAAAGGCAATCCTTGGCGTAATTAAAATTTTCGACAGTAAAAAATTAGTTTTTGAAAAATTTACTATAGAAAAGGCAATCCCTGGCGCAATTAAAATTTGCGACAGTAAAAAATTATTTTTTGAAAAATTTACTATAGAAAAGGCAATCCCTGGCGTATTTAAAATTTGCGACAGTAAAAAATTAATTTGTGAAAAATTTACTATAGAAAAGGCAATCCCTGGCGTAATTAAAATTTGCGACAGTAAAAAATTATTTTTTGGAAAATTTGCTGTAGAAAAGGCAATCCCTGGAATATTTAAAAGTTGCGACAGTAAAAAATTATTTTTTGAAAAATTTACTGTAGAAAAGGCAATGCCTGGCGCAATTAAAATTTGCGACAGTAGAAAATTATTTTTTGCAAAATTTACTATAGAAAAGACAATCCCTGGCGTAATTAAAATTTGCGACAGTATAAAATTAAATTTTGAAAAGTTTACTATAGAAAAGGCAATCCCTGGCGTATTTAAAATTTGCGACAGGAAAAAATTATTTTTTGAATAATTTACTATAGAAAAGGCAATCCCTGCCGTATTTAAAATTTGCGACAGAATAAAATTAAATTTTGAAAAATTTACTGTAGAAAAGGCAATCCCTGGCGCAATTAAAATTTGCGACAGGAAAAAATTCTTTTTTGAATAATTTACTATAGAAAAGGCAATCCCTGGCGTATTTAAAATTTGCGACAGTAAAAAATTAATTTGTGAAAAATTTACTATAGAAAAGGCAATCCCTGGCGTAATTAAAATTTGCGACTGTAAAAAAATATTTTTTGAAAAATTTACTATAGAAAAGGCAATCCCTGGCGCAATTAAAATTTGCGACAGTAAAAAATTAATTTTTGAAAAATTTACTATAGAACGGCAATCCCTGGCGTAATTAAAACTTGCTACAGTAAAAAATTAGTTTTTGAAAAATTTACTATAGAAAAGGCAATCCCTGGCGCAATTAAAATTTGCGACAGTAGAAAATTATTTTTGAAAAATTTACTGTAGAAAAGGCAATCCCTGGTGCAATTAAAATTGGCGACAGTATAAAATTAAATTTTGAAAAATTTAATATAGAAAAGGCAATCCCTGGCGCAATTAAAATTTGCGACAGTATAAAATTAAATTTTGAAAAATTTACTATAGAAAAGGCAATCCCTGGCGTATTTAAAATTTGCGACAGTATAAAATTAAATTTTGAAAAATTTACTATAGAAAAGGCAATCCTTGGCGTAATTAAAATTTTCGACAGTAAAAAATTAGTTTTTGAAAAATTTACTATAGAAAAGGCAATCCCTGGCGCAATTAAAATTTGCGACAGTAAAAAATTATTTTTTGAAAAATTTACTATAGAAAAGGCAATCCCTGGCGTATTTAAAATTTGCGACAGTAAAAAATTAATTTTTGAAAAATTTACTATAGAAAAGGCAATCCCTGGCGTATTTAAAATTTGCGACAGTAAAAAATTATTTTTTGAAAAATTTACAATAGAAAAGGCAATCCCTGGTTTATTTAAAATTTGCGACAGTAAAAAATAATTTTTTGAAAAATTTACTATAGAAAAGGCAATCCCTGGCGCAATTAAAATTTGCGACAGTAGAAAATAATGTTTTGAAAAATTTACTGTAGAAAAGGCAATCCCTGGCGCAATTAAAATTTGCGACAGTACAAAATTAAATTTTGAAAAATTTACTATAGAAAAGGCAATCCCTGGCGCAATTAAAATTTGCGACAGTAAAAAATTATGTTTTGAAAAATTTACTATAGAAAAGGCAATCCCTGGCGTATTTAAAACTTGCGACAGTAAAAAATTAATTTTTGAAAAATTTACTATAGAAAAGGCAATCCCTGGCGTAATTAAAATTTGCGAAAGTAAAAAATTATTTTTTGAAAAATTTGCTGTAAAAAAGGCAATCCCTGGAATATTTAAAAGTTGCGACAGTAAAAAATTATTTTTTGAAAAATTTACTGAAGAAAAGGCAATCCCTGGCGCAATTAAAATTTGCGACAGTAGAAAATTATTTTTTGCAAAATTTTCTATAGAAAAGGCAATCCCTGCGTAATTAAAATTTGCGACAATATAAAATTAAATTTTGAAAAATTTACTATAGAAAGGGCAATCCCTGGCGTATTTAAAATTTGCGACAGGAAAAAATTATTTTTTGAATAATTTACTATAGAAAAGGCAATCCCTGCCGTATTTAAAATTTGCGACAGTATAAAATTAAATTTTGAAAAATTTACTATAGAAAAGGCAATCCCTGGCGCAATTAAAATTTGCGACAGTAAAAAATTCTTTTTTGAATAATTTACTATAGAAAAGGCAATCCCTGGCGTATTTAAAATTTGCGACAGTAAAAAATTAATTTGTGAAAAATTTACTATAGAAAAGGCAATCCCTGGCGTAATTAAAATTTGCGACAGTAGAAAATTATTTTTGAAAAATTTGCTGTAGAAAAGGCAATCCCTGGAATATTTAAAAGTTGCGACAGTAAAAAATTATTTTTTGAAAAATTTACTGTAGAAAAGGCAATCCCTGGCGCAATTAAAATTTGCGACAGTAGAAAATTATTTTTTGCAAAATTTACTATAGAAAAGACAATCCCTGGCGTAATTAAAATTTGCGACAGTATAAAATTAAATTTTGAAAAATTTACTATAGAAAAGGCAATCCCTGGCGTATTTAAAATTTGCGACAGGAAAAAATTATTTTTTGAATAATTTACTATAGAAAAGGCAATCCCTGCCGTATTTAAAATTTGCGACAGTATAAAATTAAATTTTGAAAAATTTACTATAGAAAAGGCAATCCCTGGCGCAATTAAAATTTGCGACAGTAAAAAATTCTTTATTGAATAATTTACTATAGAAAAGGCAATCCCTGGCGTATTTAAAATTTGCGACAGTAAAAAATTAATTTATGAAAAATTTACTATAGAAAAGGCAATCCCTGGCGCAATTAAAATTTGCGACAGTAAAAAATTATTTTTTGAAAAATTTACTATAGAAAAGGCAATCCCTGGCGTAATTAAAATTTGCGACAGTAAAAAATGATTTTTTGAAAAATTTGCTGTAGAAAAGGCAATCCCTGGAATATTTAAAATTTGCGACAGTAAAAAATTATTTTTTGAAAAATTTACTATAGAAAAGGCAATCCCTGGCCCAATTAAAATTTGCGACAGTATAAAATTAATTTTTGAAAAATTTGCTATAGAAAAGGCAATCCCTGGCCCAATTAAAATTTGCGACAGTATAAAATTAATTTTTGAAAAATTTGCTATAGAAAAGGCAATCCCTGTCGTATTTAAAATTTGCGACAGTATAAAATTAGTTTTTGAAAAATTTACTATAGAAAAGGCAATCCCTGGCGCAATTAAAATTTGCGACAGTAAAAAATTAATTTTTGAAAAATTTACTATAGAAAAGGCAAACCCTGGCGTATTTAAAATTTGCGACAGTAAAAAATTAATTTGTGAAAAATTTACTATAGAAAAGGCAATACTTGGCGTAATTAAAATTTGCGACGGTAAAAAATTAATTTTTGAAAAATTTACTGTAGAAAAGGCAATGCCTGGCGCAATTAAAATTTGCGACAGTAAAAAATTATTTTTTGAAAAATTTACTACAGAAAAGGCAATCCCTGGCGTAATTGAAATTTGCGACAGTAAAAAATTATTTTTTGAAAAATTTACTATAGAAAAGGCAATCCCTGGTGTATTTAAAATTTGCGACAGTAAAAAATAATTTTTTGAAAAAATTACTATAGAAAAGGCAATCCCTGGCGCAATTAAAATTTGCGACAGTAGAAAATAATGTTTTGAAAAATTTACTGTAGAAAAGGCAATCCCTGGCGCAATTAAAATTTGCGACAGTAAAAAATTAATTTTTGAAAAATTTACTATAGAAAAGGCAATCCCTGGCGCAATTAAAATTTGCGACAGTAAAAAATTATTTTTTGAAAAATTTACTATAGAAAAGGCAATCCCTGGCGTAATTAAAATTTGCGACAGTAAAAAATTATTTTTTGAAAAATTTGCTGTAGAAAAGGCAATCCCTGGAATATTTAAAATTTGCGACAGTAAAAAATTATTTTTTGAAAAATTTACTGTAGAAAAGGCAATCCCTGGCGCAATTAAAATTTGCGACAGTAGAAAATTATCTTTTGCAAAATTTACTATAGAAAAGGCAATCCCTGGCGTATTTAAAATTTGCGACAGGAAAAAATTATTTTTTGAATAATTTACTATAGAAAAGGCAATCCCTGGCGTATTTAAAATTTGCGACAGTATAAAATTAAATTTTGAAAAATTTACTATAGAAAAGGCAATCCCTGGCGCAATTAAAATTTGCGACAGTAAAAAATTATTTTTTGAATAATATACTATAGAAAAGGCAATCCCTGGCGTATTTAAAATTTGCGACAGTAAAAATTTAATTTGTGAAAAATTTACTATAGAAAAGGCAATCCCTGGAGTAATTAAAATTTGCGACAGTAAAAAATTAATTTTTGAAAAATTTACTGTAGAAAAGGCAATCCATGGCGCAATTAAAATTTGCGACAGTAAAAAATTATTTTTGAAAAATTTACTATAGAAAAGGCAATCCCTGGCGTAATTAAAATTTGCGACAGTAAAAAATTATTTTTTGAAAAATTTACAATAGAAAAGGCAATCCCTGGTGTATTTAAAATT
Source organism: Dioctria linearis (assembly GCA_963930735.1). NCBI lineage: Eukaryota > Metazoa > Arthropoda > Insecta > Diptera > Asilidae > Dioctria > Dioctria linearis. Next base: position 19,480 of record CAWVNZ010000780.1, read on the forward strand.
TGCGACAGTAAAAAATAATTTTTTGAAAAATTTACTATAGAAAAGGCAATCCCTGGCGCAATTAAAATTTGCGACAGTAGAAAATAATGTTTTGAAAAATTTACTGTAGAAAAGGCAATCCCTGGCGCAATTAAAATTTGCGACAGTACAAAATTAAATTTTGAAAAATTTACTATAGGAAAGGCAATCCCTGGCGCAATTAAAATTTGCGACAGTATAAAATTAAATTTTGAAAAATTTACTATAGAAATGGCAATCCCTGGCGTATTTAAAATTTGCGACAGTATAAAATTAAATTTTGAAAAATTTACTATAGAAAAGGCAATCCTTGTCGTAATTAAAATTTTCGACATTAAAAAATTAGTTTTTGAAAAATTTACTATAGAAAAGGCAATCCCTGGCGTATTTAAAATTTGCGACAATTAAAAATTAATTTGTGAAAAATTTACTATAGAAAAGGCAATCCCTGGCGTAATTAAAATTTGCGACAGTAAAAAATTATTTTTTGAAAAATTTGCTGTAGAAAAGGCAATCCCTGGAATATTTAAAAGTTGCGACAGTAAAAATTATTTTTTGAAAAATTTACTGTAGAAAAGGCAATCCCTGGCGCAATTAAAATTTGCGACAGTAGAAAATTATTTTTTGCAAAATTTACTATAGAGAAGACAATCCCTGGCGTAATTAAAATTTGCGACAGTATAAACTTAAATTTTGAAAAATTTACTATAGAAAAGGCAATCCCTGGCGTATTTAAAATTTGCGACAGGAAAAAATTATTTTTTGAATAATTTACTATAGAAAAGGCAATCCCTGCCGTATTTAAAATTTGCGACAGTAAAAAATTAATTTGTGAAAAATTTACTATAGAAAAGGCAATCCCTGGCGTATTTAAAATTTGTGACAGTATAAAATTAAATTTTGAAAAATTTACTATAGAAAAGGCAATCCTTGGCGTAATTAAAATTTTCGACAGTAAAAAATTAGTTTTTGAAAAATTTACTATAGAAAAGGCAATCCCTGGCGCAATTAAAATTTGCGACAGTAAAAAATTATTTTTTGAAAAATTTACTATAGAAAAGGCAATCCCTGGCGTATTTAAAATTTGCGACAGTAAAAAATTAATTTGTGAAAAATTTACTATAGAAAAGGCAATCCCTGGCGTAATTAAAATTTGCGACAGTAAAAAATTATTTTTTGGAAAATTTGCTGTAGAAAAGGCAATCCCTGGAATATTTAAAAGTTGCGACAGTAAAAAATTATTTTTGAAAAATTTACTGTAGAAAAGGCAATGCCTGGCGCAATTAAAATTTGCGACAGTAGAAAATTATTTTTTGCAAAATTTACTATAGAAAAGACAATCCCTGGCGTAATTAAAATTTGCGACAGTATAAAATTAAATTTTGAAATGTTTACTATAGAAAAGGCAATCCCTGGCGTATTTAAAATTTGCGACAGGAAAAAATTATTTTTTGAATAATTTACTATAGAAAAGGCAATCCCTGCCGTATTTAAAATTTGCGACAGAATAAAATTAAATTTTGAAAAATTTACTGTAGAAAAGGCAATCCCTGGCGCAATTAAAATTTGCGACAGGAAAAAATTCTTTTTTGAATAATTTACTATAGAAAAGGCAATCCCTGGCGTATTTAAAATTTGCGACAGTAAAAAATTAATTTGTGAAAAATTTACTATAGAAAAGGCAATCCCTGGCGTAATTAAAATTTGCGACTGTAAAAAAATATTTTTTGAAAAATTTACTATAGAAAAGGCAATCCCTGGCGCAATTAAAATTTGCGACAGTAAAAAATTAATTTTTGAAAAATTTACTATAGAACGGCAATCCCTGGCGTAATTAAAACTTGCTACAGTAAAAAATTAGTTTTTGAAAAATTTACTATAGAAAAGGCAATCCCTGGCGCAATTAAAATTTGCGACAGTAGAAAATTATTTTTTGAAAAATTTACTGTAGAAAAGGCAATCCCTGGTGCAATTAAAATTGGCGACAGTATAAAATTAAATTTTGAAAAATTTAATATAGAAAAGGCAATCCCTGGCGCAATTAAAATTTGCGACAGTATAAAATTAAATTTTGAAAAATTTACTATAGAAAAGGCAATCCCTGGCGTATTTAAAATTTGCGACAGTATAAAATTAAATTTTGAAAAATTTACTATAGAAAAGGCAATCCTTGGCGTAATTAAAATTTTCGACAGTAAAAAATTAGTTTTTGAAAAATTTACTATAGAAAAGGCAATCCCTGGCGCAATTAAAATTTGCGACAGTAAAAAATTATTTTTTGAAAAATTTACTATAGAAAAGGCAATCCCTGGCGTATTTAAAATTTGCGACAGTAAAAATTAATTTTTGAAAAATTTACTATAGAAAAGGCAATCCCTGGCGTATTTAAAATTTGCGACAGTAAAAAATTATTTTTTGAAAAATTTACAATAGAAAAGGCAATCCTGGTTTATTTAAAATTTGCGACAGTAAAAAATAATTTTTTGAAAAATTTACTATAGAAAAGGCAATCCCTGGCGCAATTAAAATTTGCGACAGTAGAAAATAATGTTTTGAAAAATTTACTGTAGAAAAGGCAATCCCTGGCGCAATTAAAATTTGCGACAGTACAAAATTAAATTTTGAAAAATTTACTATAGAAAAGGCAATCCCTGGCGCAATTAAAATTTGCGACAGTAAAAAATTATGTTTTGAAAAATTTACTATAGAAAAGGCAATCCCTGGCGTATTTAAAACTTGCGACAGTAAAAAATTAATTTTTGAAAAATTTACTATAGAAAAGGCAATCCCTGGCGTAATTAAAATTTGCGAAAGTAAAAAATTATTTTTTGAAAAATTTGCTGTAAAAAAGGCAATCCCTGGAATATTTAAAAGTTGCGACAGTAAAAAATTATTTTTTGAAAAATTTACTGAAGAAAAGGCAATCCCTGGCGCAATTAAAATTTGCGACAGTAGAAAATTATTTTTTGCAAAATTTTCTATAGAAAAGGCAATCCCTGGCGTAATTAAAATTTGCGACAATATAAAATTAAATTTTGAAAAATTTACTATAGAAAAGGCAATCCCTGGCGTATTTAAAATTTGCGACAGGAAAAAATTATTTTTTGAATAATTTACTATAGAAAAGGCAATCCCTGCCGTATTTAAAATTTGCGACAGTATAAAATTAAATTTTGAAAAATTTACTATAGAAAAGGCAATCCCTGGCGCAATTAAAATTTGCGACAGTAAAAAATTCTTTTTTGAATAATTTACTATAGAAAAGGCAATCCCTGGCGTATTTAAAATTTGCGACAGTAAAAAATTAATTTGTGAAAAATTTACTATAGAAAAGGCAATCCCTGGCGTAATTAAAATTTGCGACAGTAGAAAATTATTTTTTGAAAAATTTGCTGTAGAAAAGGCAATCCCTGGAATATTTAAAAGTTGCGACAGTAAAAAATTATTTTTGAAAAATTTACTGTAGAAAAGGCAATCCCTGGCGCAATTAAAATTTGCGACAGTAGAAAATTATTTTTTGCAAAATTTACTATAGAAAAACAATCCCTGGCGTAATTAAAATTTGCGACAGTATAAAATTAAATTTTGAAAAATTTACTATAGAAAAGGCAATCCCTGGCGTATTTAAAATTTGCGACAGGAAAAAATTATTTTTTGAATAATTTACTATAGAAAAGGCAATCCCTGCCGTATTTAAAATTTGCGACAGTATAAAATTAAATTTTGAAAAATTTACTATAGAAAAGGCAATCCCTGGCGCAATTAAAATTTGCGACAGTAAAAAATTCTTTATTGAATAATTTACTATAGAAAAGGCAATCCCTGGCGTATTTAAAATTTGCGACAGTAAAAAATTAATTTATGAAAAATTTACTATAGAAAAGGCAATCCCTGGCGTAATTAAAATTTGCGAAATTAAAAAAATATGTTTTGAAAAATTTACTATAGAAAAGGCAATCCCTGGCGCAATTAAAATTTGCGACAGTAAAAAATTAATTTTTGAAAAATTTACTATAGAAAGGCAATCCCTGGCGTATTTAAAACTTGCGACAGTAAAAAATTAGTTTTTGAAAAATTTACTATTGAAAAGGCAATCCCTGGCGCAATTAAAATTTGCGACAGTAGAAAATTATTTTTTGAAAAATTTACTGTAGAAAAGGCAATCCCTGGCTCAATTAAAATTTGCGACAGTATAAAATTAAATTTTGAAAAATTTACTATAGAAAAGGCAATCCCTGGCGCAATTAAAATTTGCGACAGCATAAAATTAAATTTTGAAAAATTTACTATAGAAAAGGCAATCCCTGGCGTATTTAAAATTTGCGACAGTATAAAATAAAATTTTGAAAAATTTACTATAGAAAAGGCAATCCTTGGCGTAATTAGAATTTTCGACAGTAAAAAATTAGTTTTTGAAAAAATTTACTATGGAAAAGGCAATCCCTGGCGCAATTAAAATTTGCGACAGTAAAAAATTATTTTTTGAAAAATTTACTATAGAAAAGGCAATCCCTGGCGTATTTAAAATTTGCGACAGTAAAAAATTAATTTGTGAAAAATGTACTATAGAAAAGGCAATCCTTGGCGTAATTAAAATTTGCGACAGTAAAAAATTAATTTTTGAAAAATTTACTGTAGAAAAGGCAATCCCTGGCGGATTTAAAATTTGCGACAGTAAAAAATTAATTTTTGAAAAATTTACTATAGAAAAGGCAATGCCTGGTGCAATTAAAATTTGCGACAGTAAAAAATTATTTTTTGAAAAATTTACTATAGAGAAGGCAATCCCTGGCGTAATTAAAATTTGCGACAGTAAAAAATTATTTTTTGAAAAATTTGCTGTAGAAAATGCAATCCCTGTAATATTTAAAATTTGCGACAGTAAAAAATTATTTTTTGAAAAATTTACTGTAGAAAAGGCAATCCCTGGCGCAATTAAAATTTGCGACAGTAGAAAATTATCTTTTGCAAAATTTACTATAGAAAAGGCAATCCCTGGCGTATTTAAAATTTGCGACAGGAAAAAATTATTTTTTGAATAATTTACTATAGAAAAGGCAATCCCTGGCGTATTTAAAATTTGCGACAGTATAAAATTAAATTTTGAAAAATTTACTAAAAGGCAATCCCTGGCGCAATTAAAATTTGCGACAGTAAAAAATTAACTTATGAAAAATTTACTATAGAAAAGGCAATCCCTGGCGTAATTAAAATTTGCGACAGTAAAAAAATATTTTTTGACAAATTTACTATAGAAAAGGCAATCCCTGGCGCAATTAAAATTTGCGACAGTAAAAAATTAATTTTTGAAAAATTTACTATAGAAAGGCAATACCTGGCGTAATTAAAACTTGCGACAGTAAAAAATTAGTTTTTTAAAAATTTACTATTGAAAAGGCAATCCCTGGCGCAATTAAAATTTGCGACAGTAGAAAATTATTTTTTGAAAAATTTACTGTAGAAAAGGCAATCCCTGGCGCAATTAAAATTTGCGACAGTATAAAATTAAATTTTGAAAAATTTACTATAGAAAAGGCAATCCCTGGCGCAATTAAAATTTGCGACAGTATAAAATTAAATTTTGAAAAATTTACTATAGAAAAGGCAATCCCTGGCGCAATTAAAATTTGCGACAGTATAAAATTAAATTTTGAAAAATTTACTATAGAAAAGGCAATCCCTGGCGGATTTAAAATTTGCGACAGTATAAAATTAAATTTTGAAAAATTTACTATAGAAAAGGCAATCCTTGGCGTAATTAAAATTTTCGACAGTAAAAAATTAGTTTTTGAAAAATTTACTATAGAAAAGGCAATCCCTGGCGCAATTAAAATTGCGACAGTAAAAAATTATTTTTTGAAAAATTTACTATAGAAAAGGCAATCCCTGGCGCAATTAAAATTTGCGACAGTAAAAAATTTTTTTTGAATAATTTACTATAGAAAAGGCAATCCCTGCCGTATTTAAAATTTGCGACAGTATAAAATTAAATTTAAAAAAATTTACTATAGAAAAGGCAATCCCTGGCGCAATTAAAATTTGCGACAGTAAAAAATTCTTTTTTGAATAATTTACTATAGAAAAGGCAATCCCTGGCGTATTTAAAATTTGCGACAGTAAAAAATTAATTTATGAAAAATTTACTATAGAAAAGGCAATCCCTGGCGTAATTAAAATTTGCGAAAGTAAAAAAATATTTTTTGAAAAATTTACTATAGAAAAGGCAATCCCTGGCGCAATTAAAATTTGCGACAGTAAAAAACTAATTTTTGAAAAATTTACTATAGAAAGGCAATCCCTGGCGTATTTAAAACTTGCGACAGTAAAAAATTAGTTTTTGAAAAATTTACTATTGAAAAGGCAATCCCTGGCGCAATTAAAATTTGCGACAGTAGAAAATTATTTTTTGAAAAATTTACTGTAGAAAAGGCAATCCCTGGCTCAATTAAAATTTGCGACAGTATAAAATTAAATTTTGAAAAATTTACTATAGAAAAGGCAATCCCTGGCGCAATTAAAATTTGCGACAGTATAAAATTAAATTTTGAAAAATTTACTATAGAAAAGGCAATCCCTGGCGTATTTAAAATTTGCGACAGTATAAAATAAAATTTTGAAAAATTTACTATAGAAAAGGCAATCCTTGGCGTAATTAGAATTTTCGACAGTAAAAAATTATTTTTTGAAAAATTTACTATAGAGAAGGCAATCCCTGGCGTAATTAAAATTTGCGACAGTAAAAAATTATTTTTTGAAAAATTTGCTGTAGAAAATGCAATCCCTGGAATATTTAAAAATTTGCGACATTAAAAAATTATTTTTTGAAAAATTTACTGTAGAAAAGGCAATCCCTGGCGCAATTAAAATTTACGACAGTAGAAAATTATCTTTTGCAAAATTTACTATAGAAAAGGCAATCCCTGGCGTATTTAAAATTTGCGACAGGAAAAAATTATTTTTTGAATAATTTACTATAGAAAAGGCAATCCCTGGCGTATTTAAAATTTGCGACAGTATAAAATTAAATTTTGAAAAATTTACTATAGAAAAGGCAATCCCTGGCGCAATTAAAATTTGCGACAGTAAAAAATTAACTTATGAAAAATTTACTATAGAAAAGGCAATCCCTGGCGTAATTAAAATTTGCGACAGTAAAAAAATATTTTTTGACAAATTTACTATAGAAAAGGCAATCCCTGGCGCAATTAAAATTTGCGACAGTAAAAAATTAATTTTTGAAAAATTTACTATAGAAAGGCAATACCTGGCGTAATTAAAACTTGCGACAGTAAAAAATTAGTTTTTTAAAAATTTACTATTGAAAAGGCAATCCCTGGCGCAATTAAAATTTGCGACAGTAGAAAATTATTTTTTGAAAAATTTACTGTAGAAAAGGCAATCCCTGGCGCAATTAAAATTTGCGACAGTATAAAATTAAATTTTGAAAAATTTACTATAGAAAAGGCAATCCCTGGCGCAATTAAAATTTGCGACAGTATAAAATTAAATTTTGAAAAATTTACTATAGAAAGGCAATCCCTGGCGTATTTAAAATTTGCGACAGTATAAAATTAAATTTTGAAAAATTTACTATAGAAAAGGCAATCCTTGGCGTAATTAAAATTTTCGACAGTAAAAAATTAGTTTTTGAAAAAATTTACTATGGAAAAGGCACTCCCTGGCGCAATTAAAATTTGCGACAGTAAAAAATTATTTTTTGAAAAATTTACTATAGAAAAGGCAATCCCTGGCGTATTTAAAATTTGCGACAGTAAAAAATTAATTTGTGAAAAATTTACTATAGAAAAGGCAATCCTTGGCGTAATTAAAATTTGCGACAGTAAAAAATTAATTTTTGAAAAATTTACTGTAGAAATGGCAATACCTGGCGGATTTAAAATTTGCGACAGTAAAAAATTAATTTTTGAAAAATTTACTATAGAAAAGGCAATGCCTGGCGCAATTAAAATTTGCGAGAGTAAAAAATTATTTTTTGAAAAATTTACTATAGAGAAGGCAATCCCTGGCGTAATTAAAATTTGCGACAGTAAAAAATTATTTTTTGAAAAATTTGCTGTAGAAAAGGCAATCCCTGGAATATTTAAAATTTGCGACAGTAAAAAATTATTTTTTGCAAAATTTACTGTAGAAAAGGCAATCCCTGGCGCAATTAAAATTTGCGACAGTAGAAAATTATCTTTTGCAAAATTTACTATAGAAAAGGCAATCCCTGGCGTATTTAAAATTTGCGACAGGAAAAAATTATTTTTTGAATAATTTACTATAGAAAAGGCAATCCCTGGCATATTTAAAATTTGCGACAGTATAAAATTAAATTTTGAAAAATTTACTATAGAAAAGGAAATACCTGGCGCAATTAAAATTTGCGACAGTAAAAAATTATTTTTTGAATAATTTACTATAGAAAAGGCAATCCCTGGCGTATTTAAAATTTGCGACAGTAGAAAATTATTTTTTGAAAAATTTACTGTAGAAAAGGCAATCCCTGGCGCAATTAAAATTTGCGACAGTATAAAATTAAATTTTGAAAAATTTACTATAGAAAAGGCAATCCCTGGCGTATTTAAAATTTGCGACAGTATAAAATAAAATTTTGAAAAATTTACTATAGAAAAGGCAATCCTTGGCGTAATTAGAATTTTCGACAGTAAAAAATTAATTTTTGAAAAATTTACTGTAGAAAAGGCAATCCCTGGCGGATTTAAAATTTGCGACAGTAAAAAATTAATTTTTGAAAAATTTACTATAGAAAAGGCAATGCCTGGTGCAATTAAAATTTGCGACAGTAAAAAATTATTTTTTGAAAAATTTACTATAGAGAAGGCAATCCCTGGCGTAATTAAAATTTGCGACAGTAAAAAATTAATTTTTGAAAAATTTACTGTAGAAAAGGCAATCCCTGGCGGATTTAAAATTTGCGACAGTAAAAAATTAATTTTTGAAAAATTTACTATAGAAAAGGCAATCCCTGGCATATTTAAAATTTGCGACAGTATAAAATTAAATTTTGAAAAATTTACTATAGAAAAGGAAATACCTGGCGCAATTAAAATTTGCGACAGTAAAAAATTATTTTTTGAATAATTTACTATAGAAAAGGCAATCCCTGGCGTATTTAAAATTTGCGACAGTAGAAAATTATTTTTTGAAAAATTTACTGTAGAAAAGGCAATCCCTGGCGCAATTAAAATTTGCGACAGTATAAAATAAAATTTTGAAAAATTTACTATAGAAAAGGCAATCCTTGGCGTAATTAGAATTTTCGACAGTAAAAAATTAATTTTTGAAAAATTTACTGTAGAAAAGGCAATCCCTGGCGGATTTAAAATTTGCGACAGTAAAAAATTAATTTTTGAAAAATTTACTATAGAAAAGGCAATGCCTGGTGCAATTAAAATTTGCGACAGTAAAAAATTATTTTTTGAATAATTTACTATAGAAAAGGCAATCCCTGGCGTATTTAAAATTTGCGACAGTAAAAAATTAATTTGTGAAAAATTTACTATAGAAAAGGCAATCCCTGGCGTAATTAAAATTTGCGACAGTAAAAAAATATTTTTTGAAAAATTTACTATAGAAAAGGCAATCCCTGGCGTATTTAAAACTTGCGACAGTAAAAAATTAATTTTTGAAAAATTTACTATAGAAAAGGCAATCCCTGGCGTAATTAAAATTTGCGAAAGTAAAAAATTATTTTTTGAAAAATTTGCTGTAAAAAAGGCAATCCCTGGAATATTTAAAATTTGCGACAGGAAAAAATTATTTTTTGAATAATTTACTATAGAAAAGGCAATCCCTGGCGTATTTAAAATTTGCGACAGTATAAAATTAAATTTTGAAAAATTTACTATAGAAAAGGCAATACCTGGCGCAATTAAAATTTGCGACAGTAAAAAATTATTTTTTTTTACTATAGAAAAGGCAATCCCTGGCGTATTTAAAATTTGCGACAGTAAAAAATTAATTTGTGAAAAATTTACTATAGAAAAGGCAATCCCTGGCGTAATTAAAATTTGCGACAGTAAAAAAATATTTTTTGAAAAATTTACTATAGAAAAGGCAATCCCTGGCGTATTTAAAACTTGCGACAGTAAAAAATTAGTTTTTGAAAAATTTACTATAGAAAAGGCAATCCCTGGCGCAATTAAAATTTGCGACAGTAGAAAATTATTTTTTGAAAAATTTACTGTAGAAAAGGCAATCCCTGGTGCAATTAAAATTGGCGACAGTATAAAATTAAATTTTGAAAAATTTAATATAGAAAAGGCAATCCCTGGCGCAATTAAAATTTGCGACAGTATAAAATTAAATTTTGAAAAATTTACTATAGAAAAGGCAATCCCTGGCGTATTTAAAATTTGCGACAGTATAAAATTAAATTTTGAAAAATTTACTATAGAAAAGGCAATCCTTGGCGTAATTAAAATTTTCGACAGTAAAAAATTAGTTTTTGAAAAATTTACTATAGAAAAGGCAATCCCTGGCGCAATTAAGATTTGCGACAGTAAAAAATTATGTTTTGAAAAATTTACTATAGAAAAGGCAATCCCTGGCGTATTTAAAACTTGCGACAGTAAAAAATTAATTTTTGAAAAATTTACTATAGAAAAGGCAATCCCTGGCGTAATTAAAATTTGCGAAAGTAAAAAATTATTTTTTGAAAAATTTGCTGTAAAAAAGGCAATCCCTGGAATATTTAAAAGTTGCGACAGTAAAAAATTATTTTTTGAAAAATTTACTGAAGAAAAGGCAATCCCTGGCGCAATTAAAATTTGCGACAGTAGAAAATTATTTTTTGCAAAATTTTCTATAGAAAAGGCAATCCCTGGCGTAATTAAAATTTGCGACAATATAAAATTAAATTTTGAAAAATTTACTATAGAAAAGGCAATCCCTGGCGTATTTAAAATTTGCGACAGGAAAAATTATTTTTTGAATAATTTACTGTAGAAAAGGCAATCCCTGCCGTATTTAAAATTTGCGACAGTATAAAATTAAATTTTGAAAAATTTACTATAGAAAAGGCAATCCCTGGCGCAATTAAAATTTGCGACAGTAAAAAATTCTTTTTTGAATAATTTACTATAGAAAAGGCAATCCCTGGCGTATTTAAAATTTGCGACAGTAAAAAATTAATTTGTGAAAAATTTACTATAGAAAAGGCAGTCCCTGGCGTAATTAAAATTTGCGACAGTAGAAAATTATTTTTTGAAAAATTTGCTGTAGAAAAGGCAATCCCTGGAATATTAAAAAGTTGCGACAGTAAAAAATTATTTTTTGAAAAATTTACTGTAGAAAAGGCAATCCCTGGCGCAATAAAAATTTGCGACAGTAGAAAATTATTTTTTGCAAAATTTACTATAGAAAAGACAATCCCTGGCGTAATTAAAATTTGCGACAGTATAAAATTAAATTTGAAAAATTTACTATAGAAAAGGCAATCCCTGGCGTATTTAAAATTTGCGACAGGAAAAAACTATTTTTTGAATAATTTACTATAGAAAAGGCAATCCCTGCCGTATTTAAAATTTGCGACAGTATAAAATTAAATTTTGAAAAATTTACTATAGAAAAGGCAATCCTGGCGCAATTAAAATTTGCGACAGTAAAAAATTCTTTATTGAATAATTTACTATAGAAAAGGCAATCCCTGGCGTATTTAAAATTTGCGACAGTAAAAAATTAATTTATGAAAAATTTACTATAGAAAAGGCAATCCCTGGCGTAATTAAAATTTGCGAAAGTAAAAAAATATTTTTTGAAAAATTTACTATAGAAAAGGCAATCCCTGGCGCAATTAAAATTTGCGACAGTAAAAAATTAATTTTTGAAAAATTTACTATAGAAAGGCAATCCCTGGCGTATTTAAAACTTGCGACAGTAAAAAATTAGTTTTTGAAAAATTTACTATTGAAAAGGCAATCCCTGGCGCAATTAAAATTTGCGACAGTAGAAAATTATTTTTTGAAAAATTTACTGTAGAAGAGGCAATCCCTGGCTCAATTAAAATTTGCGACAGTATAAAATTAAATTTTGAAAAATTTACTATAGAAAAGGCAATCCCTGGCGCAATTAAAATTTGCGACAGTATAAAATTAAATTTTGAAAAATTTACTATAGAAAAGGCAATCCCTGGCGCAATTAAAATTTGCGACAGTATAAAATTAAATTTTGAAAAATTTACTATAGAAAAGGCAATCCCTGGCGTATTTAAAATTTGCGACAGGAAAAAATTATTTTTTGAATAATTTACTATAGAAAAGGCAATCCCTGCCGTATTTAAAATTTGCGACAGTATAAAATTAAATTTTGAAAAATTTACTATAGAAAAGGCAATCTCTGGCGCAATTAAAATTTGCGACAGTAAAAAATTCTTTTTTGAATAATTTACTATAGAAAAGGCAATCCCTGCCGTATTTAAAATTTGCGACAGTATAAAATTAAATTTTGAAAAATTTACTATAGAAAAGGCAATCCCTGGCGCAATTAAAATTTGCGACAGTAAAAAATTCTTTTTTGAATAATTTACTATAGAAAAGGCAATCCCTGGCGTATTTAAAATTTGCGACAGTAAAAAATTAATTTATGAAAAATTAACTTTAGAAAAGGCAATCCCTGGCGTAATTAAAATTTGCGAAAGTAAAAAAATATTTTTTGAAAAATTTACTATAGAAAAGGCAATCCCTGGCGCAATTAAAATTTGCGACAGTAAAAAATTAATTTTTGAAAAATTTACTATAGAAAGGCAATCCCTGGCGTATTTAAAACTTGCGACAGTAAAAAATTAGTTTTTGAAAAATTTACTATTGAAAAGGCAATCCCTGGCGCAATTAAAATTTGCGACAGCAGAAAATTATTTTTTGAAAAATTTACTGTAGAAAAGGCAATCCCTGGCTCAATTAAAATTTGCGACAGTATAAAATTAAATTTTGAAAAATTTACTATAGAAAAGGCAATCCCTGGCGCAATTAAAATTTGCGACAGCATAAAATTAAATTTTGAAAAATTTACTATAGAAAAGGCAATCCCTGGCGTATTTAAAATTTGCGACAGTATAAAATAAAATTTTGAAAAATTTACTATAGAAAAGGCAATCCTTGGCGTAATTAGAATTTTCGACAGTAAAAAATTAGTTTTTGAAAAAATTTACTATGGAAAAGGCAATCCCTGGCGTAATTAAAATTTGCGACAGTAAAAAATTATTTTTTGAAAAATTTACTATAGAAAAGGCAATCCCTGGCGTATTTAAAATTTGCGACAGTAAAAAATTAATTTGTGAAAAATGTACTATAGAAAAGGCAATCCTTGGCGTAATTAAAATTTGCGACAGTAAAAAATTAATTTTTGAAAAATTTACTGTAGAAAAGGCAATCCCTGGCGGATTTAAAATTTGCGACAGTAAAAAATTAATTTTTGAAAAATTTACTATAGAAAAGGCAATGCCTGGTGCAATTAAAATTTGCGACAGTAAAAAATTATTTTTTGAAAAATTTACTATAGAGAAGGCAATCCCTGGCGTAATTAAAATTTGCGACAGTAAAAAATTATTTTTTGAAAAATTTGCTGTAGAAAATGCAATCCCTGTAATATTTAAAATTTGCGACACTAAAAAATTATTTTTTGAAAAATTTACTGTAGAAAAGGCAATCCCTGGCGCAATTAAAATTTGCGACAGTAGAAAATTATCTTTTGCAAAATTTACTATAGAAAAGGCAATCCCTGGCGTATTTAAAATTTGCGACAGGAAAAAATTATTTTTTGAATAATTTACTATAGAAAAGGCAATCCCTGGCGTATTTAAAATTTGCGACAGTATAAAATTAAATTTTGAAAAATTTACTATAGAAAAGGCAATCCCTGGCGCAATTAAAATTTGCGACAGTAAAAAATTAACTTATGAAAAATTTACTATAGAAAAGGCAATCCCTGGCGTAATTAAAATTTGCGACAGTAAAAAAATATTTTTTGACAAATTTACTATAGAAAAGGCAATCCCTGGCGCAATTAAAATTTGCGACAGTAAAAAATTAATTTTTGAAAAATTTACTATAGAAAGGCAATACCTGGCGTAATTAAAACTTGCGACAGTAAAAAATTAGTTTTTTAAAAATTTACTATTGAAAAGGCAATCCCTGGCGCAATTAAAATTTGCGACAGTAGAAAATTATTTTTTGAAAAATTTACTGTAGAAAAGGCAATCCCTGGCGCAATTAAAATTTGCGACAGTATAAAATTAAATTTTGAAAAATTTACTATAGAAAAGGCAATCCCCGGCGCAATTAAAATTTGCGACAGTATAAAATTAAATTTTGAAAAATTTACTATAGAAAAGGCAATCCCTGGCGCAATTAAAATTTGCGACAGTATAAAATTAAATTTTGAAAAATTTACTATAGAAAAGGCAATCCCTGGCGGATTTAAAATTTGCGACAGTATAAAATTAAATTTTGAAAAATTTACTATAGAAAAGGCAATCCTTGGCGTAATTAAAATTTTCGACAGTAAAAAATTAGTTTTTGAAAAATTTACTATAGAAAAGGCAATCCCTGGCGCAATTAAAATTTGCGACAGTAAAAAATTATTTTTTGAAAAATTTACTATAGAAAAGGCAATCCCTGGCGTATTTAAAATTTGCGACAGTAAAAAATTAATTTTTGAAAAATTTACTATAGAAAAGGCAATCCCTGGCGTAATTAAAATTTGCGAAAGTAAAAAATTATTTTTTGAAAAATTTGCTGTAAAAAAGGCAATCCCTGGAATATTTAAAAGTTGCGACAGTAAAAAATTATTTTTTGAAAAATTTACTGAAGAAAAGGCAATCCCTGGCGCAATTAAAATTTGCGACAGTAGAAAACTATTTTTTGCAAAATTTTCTATAGAAAAGGCAATCCCTGGCGTAATTAAAATTTGCGACAATATAAAATTAAATTTTGAAAAATTTACTATAGAAAAGGCAATCCCTGGCGTATTTAAAATTTGCGACAGGAAAAAATTATTTTTTGAATAATTTACTATAGAAAAGGCAATCCCTGCCGTATTTAAAATTTGCGACAGTATAAAATTAAATTTTGAAAAATTTACTATAGAAAAGGCAATCCCTGGCGCAATTAAAATTTGCGACAGTAAAAATTTTTTTTTGAATAATTTACTATAGAAAAGGCAATCCCTGCCGTATTTAAAATTTGCGACAGTATAAAATTAAATTTTGAAAAATTTACTATAGAAAAGGCAATCCCTGGCGCAATTAAAATTTGCGACAGTAAAAAATTCTTTTTTGAATAATTTACTATAGAAAAGGCAATCCCTGGCATATTTAAAATTTGCGACAGTAAAAAATTAATTTATGAAAAATTTACTATAGAAAAGGCAATCCCTGGCGTAATTAAAATTTGCGAAAGTAAAAAAATATTTTTTGAAAATTTACTATAGAAAAGGCAATCCCTGGCGCAATTAAAATTTGCGACAGTAAAAAATTAATTTTTGAAAAATTTACTATAGAAAGGCAATCCCTGGCGTATTTAAAACTTGCGACAGTAAAAAATTAGTTTTTGAAAAATTTACTATTGAAAAGGCAATCCCTGGCGCAATTAAAATTTGCGACAGTAGAAAATTATTTTTTGAAAAATTTACTGTAGAAAAGGCAATCCCTGGCTCAATTAAAATTTGCGACAGTATAAAATTAAATTTTGAAAAATTTACTATAGAAAAGGCAATCCCTGGCGCAATTAAAATTTGCGACAGTATAAAATTAAATTTTGAAAAATTTACTATAGAAAAGGCAATCCCTGGCGTATTTAAAATTTGCGACAGTATAAAATAAAATTTTGAAAAATTTACTATAGAAAAGGCAATCCTTGGCGTAATTAGAATTTTCGACAGTAAAAAATTAGTTTTTGAAAAAATTTACTATGGAAAAGGCAATCCCTGGCGCAATTAAAATTTGCGACAGTAAAAAATTATTTTTTGAAAAATTTACTATAGAAAAGGCAATCCCTGGCGTATTTAAAATTTGCGACAGTAAAAAATTAATTTGTGAAAAATGTACTATAGAAAAGGCAATCCTTGGCGTAATTAAAATTTGCGACAGTAAAAAATTAATTTTTGAAAAATTTACTGTAGAAAAGGCAATCCCTGCCGGATTTAAAATTTGCGACAGTAAAAAATTAATTTTTGAAAAATTTACTATAGAAAAGGCAATGCCTGGTGCAATTAAAATTTGCGACAGTAAAAAATTATTTTTTGAAAAATTTACTATAGAGAAGGCAATCCCTGGCGTAATTAAAATTTGCGACAGTAAAAAATTATTTTTTGAAAAATTTGCTGTAGAAAATGCAATCCCTGGAATATTTAAAATTTGCGACAGTAAAAAATTATTTTTTGAAAAATTTACTGTAGAAAAGGCAATCCCTGGCGCAATTAAAATTTGCGACAGTAGAAAATTATCTTTTGCAAAATTTACTATAGAAAAGGCAATCCCTGGCGTATTTAAAATTTGCGACAGGAAAAAATTATTTTTTGAATAATTTACTATAGAAAAGGCAATCCCTGGCGTATTTAAAATTTGCGACAGTATAAAATTAAATTTTGAAAAATTTACTATAGAAAAGGCAATCCCTGGCGCAATTAAAATTTGCGACAGTAAAAAATTAACTTATGAAAAATTTACTATAGAAAAGGCAATCCCTGGCGTGATTAAAATTTGCGACAGTAAAAAAATATTTTTTGACAAATTTACTATAGAAAAGGCAATCCCTGGCGCAATTAAAATTTGCGACAGTAAAAAATTAATTTTTGAAAAATTTACTATAGAAAGGCAATACCTGGCGTAATTAAAACTTGCGACAGTAAAAAATTAGTTTTTTAAAAATTTACTATTGAAAAGGCAATCCCTGGCGCAATTAAAATTTGCGACAGTAGAAAATTATTTTTTGAAAAATTTACTGTAGAAAAGGCAATCCCTGGCGCAATTAAAATTTGCGACAGTATAAAATTAAATTTTGAAAAATTTACTATAGAAAAGGCAATCCCTGGCGCAATTAAAATTTGCGACAGTATAAAATTAAGTTTTGAAAAATTTACTATAGAAAGGCAATCCCTGGCGTATTTAAAATTTGCGACAGTATAAAATTAAATTTTGAAAAATTTACTATAGAAAAGGCAATCCTTGGCGTAATTAAAATTTTCGACAGTAAAAAATTAGTTTTTGAAAAAATTTACTATGGAAAAGGCACTCCCTGGCGCAATTAAAATTTGCGACAGTAAAAAATTATTTTTTGAAAAATTTACTATAGAAAGGCAATCCCTGGCGTATTTAAAATTTGCGACAGTATAAAATTAAATTTTGAAAAATTTACTATAGAAAAGGCAATCCTTGGCGTAATTAAAATTTTCGACAGTAAAAAATTAGTTTTTGAAAAAATTTACTATGAAAAAGGCACTCCCTGGCGCAATTAAAATTTGCGACAGTAAAAAATTAATTTTTGAAAAATTTACTGTAGAAATGGCAATCCCTGGCGGATTTAAAATTTGCGACAGTAAAAAATTAATTTTTGAAAAATTTACTATAGAAAAGGCAATGCCTGGTGCAATTAAAATTTGCGACAGTAAAAAATTATTTTTTGAAAAATTTACTATAGAGAAGGCAATCCCTGGCGTAATTAAAATTTGCGACAGTAAAAAATTATTTTTTGAAAAATTTGCTGTAGAAAATGCAATCCCTGGAATATTTAAAATTTGCGACAGTAAAAAATTATTTTTTGAAAAATTTACTGTAGAAAAGCAATCCCTGGCGCAATTAAAATTTGCGACAGTAGAAAATTATCTTTTGCAAAATTTACTATAGAAAAGGCAATCCCTGGCGTATTTAAAATTTGCGACAGTAAAAAATTAATTTTTGAAAAATTTACTATAGAAAAGGCAATCCCTGGCGTAATTAAAATTTGCGACAGTAAAAAATTATTTTTTGAAAAATTTGCTGTAGAAAAGGCAATCCCTGGAATATTTAAAATTTGCGACAGTAAAAAATTATTTTTTGCAAAATTTACTGTAGAAAGGGCAATCAATGGCGCAATTAAAATTTGCGACAGTAGAAAATTATCTTTTGCAAAATTTACTATAGAAAAGGCATTCCCTGGCGCATTTAAAATTTGCGACAGGAAAAAATTATTTTTTGAATAATTTACTATAGAAAAGGCAATCCCTGGCGTATTTAAAATTTGCGACAGTATAAAATTAAATTTTGAAAAATTTACTATAGAAAAGGCAATACCTGGCGCAATTAAAATTTGCGACAGTAAAAAATTATTTTTTGAATAATTTACCATAGAAAAGGCAATCCCTGGCGTATTTAAAATTTGCGACAGTAAAAAATTAATTTGTGAAAAATTTACTATAGAAAAGGCAATCCCTGGCGTAATTAAAATTTGCGACAGTAAAAAAATATTTTTTGAAAAATTTACTATAGAAAAGGCAATCCCTGGAGTAATTAAAATTTGCGACAGTAAAAAATTAATTTTTGAAAAATTTACTGTAGAAAAGGCAATCCGTGGCGCAATTAAAATTTGCGACAGTATAAAATTAATTTTTGAAAAATTTACTGTAGAAAAGGCAATCCATGGCGCAATTAAAATTTGCGACAGTAAAAAATTAATTTTTGAAAAATTTACTGTAGAAAAGGCAAGCCCTGGCGGATTTAAAATTTGCGACAGTAAAAAATTAATTTTTGAAAAATTTACTATAGAAAAGGCAATGCCTGGTGCAATTAAAATTTGCGACAGTAAAAAATTATTTTTTGAAAAATTTACTATAGAGAAGGCAATCCCTGGCGTAATTAAAATTTGCGACAGTAAAAAATTATTTTTTGAAAAATTTGCTGTAGAAAATGCAATCCCTGGAATATTTAAAATTTGCGACAGTAAAAAATTAGTTTTTGAAAAATTTACTGTAGAAAAGGCAATCCCTGGCGCAATTAAAATTTGCGACAGTAGAAAATTATCTTTTGCAAAATTCACTATAGAAAAGGAAATCCCTGGCGTATTTAAAATTTGCGACAGGAAA
The DNA here is from genome assembly GCA_963930735.1 of Dioctria linearis. Taxonomy (NCBI): domain Eukaryota; kingdom Metazoa; phylum Arthropoda; class Insecta; order Diptera; family Asilidae; genus Dioctria; species Dioctria linearis. The sequence continues at coordinate 38,575 of CAWVNZ010000780.1, forward strand.
AAATTATTTTTTGAATAATTTACTATAGAAAAGGCAATCCCTGAAGTATTTAAAATTTGCGACAGTATAAAATTAAATTTTGAAAAATTTACTATAGAAAAGGCAATCCCTGGCGCAATTAAAATTTGCGACAATAAAAAATTAACTTATGAAAAATTTACTATAGAAAAGGCAATCCCTGGCGTAATTAAAATTTGCGACAGTAAAAAAATATTTTTTGAAAAATTTACTATAGAAAAGGCAATCCCTGGCGCAATTAAAATTTGCGACAGTAAAAAATTAATTTTTGAAATATTTACTATAGAAAGGCAATACCTGGCGTAATTAAAACTTGCGACAGTAAAAAATTAGTTTTTGAAAAATTTACTATTGAAAAGGCAATCCCTGGCGCAATTAAAATTTGCGACAGTAGAAAATTATTTTTTGGAAAATTTACTGTAGAAAAGGCAATCCCTGGCGCAATTAAAATTTGCGACAGTATAAAATTAAATTTAAAAAAATTTACTATAGAAAAGGCAATCCCTGGCGCAATTAAAATTTGCGACAGTATAAAATTAAATTTTGAAAAATTTACTATAGAAAGGCAATCCCTGGCGTATTTAAAATTTGCGACAGTATAAAATTAAATTTTGAAAAATTTACTATAGAAAAGGCAATCCTTGGCGTAATTAAAATTTTCGACAGTAAAAAATTAGTTTTTGAAAAAATTTACTATGGAAAAGGCACTCCCTGGCGCAATTAAAATTTGCGACAGTAAACAATTATTTTTTGAAAAATTTACTATAGAAGAGGCAATCCCTGGCGTATTTAAAATTTGCGACAGTAAAAAATTAATTTGTGAAAAATTTGCTATAGAAAAGTCAATCCTTGGCGTAATTAAAATTTGCGACAGTAAAAAATTAATTTTTGAAAAATTTACTGTAGAAAAGGCAATACCTGGCGGATTTAAAATTTGCGACAGTAAAAAATTAATTTTTGAAAAATTTACTATAGAAAAGGCAATGCCTGGCGCAATTAAAATTTGCGAGAGTAAAGAATTATTTTTTGAAAAATTTACTATAGAGAAGGCAATCCCTGGCGTAATTAAAATTTGTGACAGTAAAAAATTATTTTTTGAAAAATTTGCTGTAGAAAAGGCAATCCCTGGAATATTTAAAATTTGCGACAGTAAAAAATTATTTTTTGAAAAATTTACTGTAGAAAAGGCAATCCCTGGCGCAATTAAAATTTGCGACAGTAGAAAATTATCTTTTGCAAAATTTACTATAGAAAAGGCAATCCCTGGCGTATTTAAAATTTGCGACAGGAAAAAATTATTTTTTGAATAATTTACTATAGAAAAGGCAATCCCTGGCGTATTTAAAATTTGTCACAGTATAAAATTAAATTTTGAAAAATTTACTATAGAAAAGGCAATACCTGGCGCAATTAAAATTTGCGACAGTAAAAAATTATTTTTTGAATAATTTACTATAGAAAAGGCAATCCCTGGCGTATTTAAAATTTGCGACAGTAAAAAATTAATTTGTGAAAAATTTACTATAGAAAAGGCAATCCCTGGCGTAATTAAAATTTGCGACAGTAAAAAAATATTTTTTGAAAAATTTACCATAGAAAAAGCAATCCCTGGAGTAATTAAAATTTGCGACAGTAAAAAATTAATTTTTGAAAAATTTACTGTAGAAAAGGCAATCCCTGGCGCAATTAAAATTTGCGTCAGTATAAAATTAATTTTTGAAAAATTTACTGTAGAAAAGGCAATCCATGGCGCAATTAAAATTTGCGACAGTAAAAAATTATTTTCTGAAAAATTTACTATAGAAAAGGCAATCCCTGGCGTATTTAAAATTTGCGACAGTAAAAAATTATTTTTTGAAAAATTTACTATAGAAAAGGCAATCCCTGGTGTATTTAAAATTTGCGACAGTAAAAAATAATTTTTTGAAAAATTTACTATAGAAATTAAATATGCGACAGTATAAAATTAAATTTTGAAAAATTTACTATAGAAAAGGCAATCCTTGGCGTAATTAAAATTTTCGACAGTAAAAAATTAGTTTTTGAAAAATTTACTATAGAAAAGGCAATCCCTGGCGCAATTAAAATTTGCGACAATAAAAAATTAATTTTTGAAAAATTTACTATAGAAAAGGCAATCCATGGCGTAATTAAAATTTGCGACAGTAAAAAATTATTTTTTGAAAAATTTGCTGTAGAAAAGGCAATCCCTGGAATATTTAAAAGTTGCGACAGTAAAAAATTATTTTTTGAAAAATTTACTGTAGAAAAGGCAATCCCTGGCGCAATTAAAATTTGCGACTGTAGAAAATTATTTTTTGCAAAATTTACTATAGAAAAGACAATCCCTGGCGTAATTAAAATTTGCGACAGCAAAAATTAATTTTTGAAAAATTTACTGTAGAAAAGGCAATCTTGCGGATTTAAAATTTGCGACAGTGAAAAATTAATTTTTGAAAAATTTACTATAGAAAAGGCAATCCCTGGCGCAATTAAAATTTGCGACAGTAAAACATTATTTTTTGAAAAATTTACTATAGAAAAGGCAATCCCTGGCGTAATTAAAATTTGCGACAGTAAAAAATTATTTTTTGAAAAATTTGCTGTAGAAAGGCAATCCCTGGCGTAATTAAAACTTGCGACAGTAAAAAATTATTTTTTGAAAAATTTACTATAGAAAAGGCAATCCCTGGCGCAATTAAAATTTGCGACAGTAGAAAATTATTTTTTGAAAAATTTACTGTAGAAAAGGCAATCCCTGGCGCAATTAAAATTTGCGACAGTATCAAATTAAATTTTGAAAAATTTACTATAGAAAAGGCAATCCCTGGCGTATTTAAAATTTGCGACAGTATAAAATTAAATTTTGAAAAATTTACTATAGAAAAGGCAATCCCTGGCGCAATTAAAATTTGCGACAGTATAAAATTAAATTTTGAAAAATTTACTATAGAAAAGGCAATCCCTGGCGTATTTAAAATATGCGACAGTAAAAAATTATTTTTTGAAAAATTTACTATAGAAAAGGCAATCCCTGGCGTAGTTAAAATTTGCGACAGTAGAAAATTATTTTTTGAAAAATTTACTGTAGAAAAGGCAATCCCTGGCGCAATTAAAATTTGCGACAGTATCAAATTAAATTTTGAAAAATTTACTATAGAAAAGGCAATCCCTGGCGTATTTAAAATTTGCGACAGTATAAAATTAAATTTTGAAAAATTTACTATAGAAAAGGCAATCCCTGGCGCAATTAAAATTTGCGACAGTAAAAAATTATTTTTTGAATAATTTACTATAGAAAGGCAATCCCTGGCGTAATTAAAACTTGCGACAGTAAAAAATTAGTTTTTGAAAAATTTACTAAAGAAAAGGCAATCGCTGGCGCAATTAAAATTTGCGACAGTATAAAATTAAATTTTGAAAATTTACTATAGAAAAGGCAATCCCTGGCGTATTTAAAATTTGCGACAGTATAAAATTAAATTTTGAAAAATTTACTATAGAAAAGGCAATCCTTGGCGTAATTAAAATTTTCGACAGTAAAAAATTAGTTTTTGAAAAATTTACTATAGAAAAGGCAATCCCTGGCGCAATTAAAATTTGCGACAGTAGAATATTATTTTTTGAAAAATTTACTGTAGAAAAGGCAATCCCTGGCGTATTTAAAATTTGCGACAGTAAAAAATTATTTTTTGAAAAATTTACTATAGAAAAGGCAATCCCTGGCGAAATTAAAATTTGCGACAGTAGAAAAATATTTTTTGAAAAATTTACTGTAGAAAAGGCAATCCCTGGCACAATTAAAATTTGCGACAGTATAAAATTAAATTTTGAAAAATTTACTATAGAAAAGGCAATCCCTGGCGCAATTAAAATTTGCGACAGTATAAAATTAAATTTTGAAAAATTTACTATAGAAAAGGCAATCCCTGGCGTATTTAAAATATGCGACAGTAAAAAATTATTTTTTGAAAAATTTACTATAGAAAAGGCAATCCCTGGCGTAGTTAAAATTTTCGACAGTAAAAAATTATTTTTTGAAAAATTTACTATAGAAAAGGCAATCCCTGTTGTATTTAAAATTTGCGACAGTAAAAAATAGTTTTTTGAAAAATTTACTATAAAAAAGGCAATCCCTGGCGTATTTAAAATTTGCGACAGTATAAAATTAAATTTTGAAAAATTTACTATAGAAAAGGCAATCCCTGGCGTATTTAAAATTTGCGACAGTAAAAAATTAATTTGTGAAAAATTTACTATAGAAAAGGCAATCCCTGGCGTATTTAAAATTTGCGACAGTAAAAAATTAATTTGTGAAAAATTTACTATAGAAAAGGCAATCCCTGGCGTAATTAAAATTTTCGACAGTAAAAAAATATTATTTGAAAAATTTACTGTAGAAAAGGCAATCCCTGGCGCAATTAAAATTGTAGACAGTAAAAAATTATTTTTTGAAAAATTTACTGTAGAAAAGGCAATCCCTGGCGCAATTAAAATTTGCGACAGTAAAAAATTATTTTTTGCACAATTTACTATAGAAAAGGCAATCCCTGGCGTATTTAAAATTTACGACAGTAAAAAATTAATTTTTGAATAATTTACTATAGAAAAGGCAATCCCTGGCGTAATTAAAACTTGCGACAGTAAAAAAATATTTTTTGAAAAATTTACTATAGAAAAGGCAATCCCTGGCGCAATTAAAATTTGCGACAGTAAAAAATTATTCTTTGAATAATTTACTATAGAAAAGGCAATCCCTGGCGTATTTAAAATTTGCGACAGTAAAAAATTAATTTGTGAAAAATTTACTATAGAAAAGGCAATCCCTGGCGTAATTAAAATTTTCGACAGTAAAAAAATATTTTTTGAAAAATTTACTATACAAAAGGCAATCCCTGGCGCAATTAAAATTTGCGACAGTAAAAAATTAATTTTTGAAAAATTTACTATAGAAAGGCAATCCCTGGCGTAATTAAAACTTGCGACAGTAAAAAATTAGTTTTTGAAAAATTTACTATAGAAAAGGCAATCCCTGGAGTAATTAAAATTTGGGACAGTAAAAAATTAATTTTTGAAAAATTTACTGTAGAAAAGGCAATCCATGGCGCAATTAAAATTTGCGACAGTAAAAAATTATTTTTTTGAAAAATTTACTATAGAAAAGGCAATCCCTGGCGTAATTAAAATTTGCGACAGTAAAAAATTATTTTTTGAAAAATTTACTATAGAAAAGGCAATCCCTGGTGTATTTAAAATTTGCGACTGTAAAAAATAATTTTTTGAAAAATTTACTATAGAAAAGGCAATCCCTGGCGCAATTAAAATTTGAGACAGTAAAAAATTATTTTTTGAAAAATTAACTATAGAAAAGGCAATCCCTGGCGTAATTAAAATTTGCGACAGTAAAAAATTATTTTTTGAAAAATTTTCTATAGAAAAGGCAATCTCTGGCGCAATTAAAAGTTGCGACAGTAAAAAATTATTTTTTGAAAAATTTACTATAGAAAAGGCAATACCTGGCGTAATTAAAATTTGCGACAGTAAAAAATTATTTTTTGAAAAATTTGCTGTAGAAAAGGCAATCCCTGGAATATTTAAAATTTGCGACAGTAAAAAATTATTTTTTGAAAAATTTACTGTAGAAAAGGCAATCCCTGGCGCAATTAAAATTTGCGAGAGTAGAAAATTATTTTTTGCAAAATTTACTATAGAAAAGGCAATCCATGGCGTATTTAAAATTTGCGACAGTATAAAATTAAATTTTGAAAAATTTACTATAGAAAAGGCAATCCAAGGCGCAATTAAAATTTGCGACACTAAAAAATTATTTTTTGAAAAATTTACTGTAGGAAAGACAATACCTGGCGCAAGTAAAATTTGCGAGAGTAGAAAATTAAATTTTGAAAAATTTACTATAGAAAAGGCAATCCCTGGCGTAATTAAAATTTTCGACAGTAAAAAATTATTTTTTGAAAAATTTACTATAGAAAAGGCAATCCCTGGCGCAATTAAAATTTGCGACAGTATAAAATTATTGTTTGAAAAATTTACTATAGAAAAGGCAATCCCTGGCGTATTTAAAATTTGCGACAGTAGAAAATTATTTTTTGAAAATTTACTATAGAAAAGGCAATCCCTGGCGCAATTAAAATTTGCGACAGTATAAAATTAAATTTTGAAAAATTTACTATAGAAAAGGCAATCCCTGGCGTAATTAAAATGTGCGACAGTAAAAAATTATTTTTTGAAAAATTTACTGTAGAAAAGGCAATCCTTTTCGCAATTAAAATTGTCGACAGTAAAAAATTATTTTTTGAAAAATTTACTTTAGAAAAGGCAATCCCTGCCGCAATTAAAATTTGCGACAGTAAAAAATTATTTTTTGCAAAATTTACTATAGAAAAGGCAATCCCTGGCGTATTTAAAATTTGCGATAGTAAAAAATTATTTTTTGAATAATTTACTATAGAAAAGGCAATCCTTGGCGCAATTAAAATTTGCGACAGTAGAAAATTATTTTTTGAAAAATTTACTGTAGAAAAGGCAATCCTTGGTGCAATTAAAATCTGCGACAGTAAAAAATTAAATTTTGAAAAATTGACTATAGAAAAGGCAATCCCTTGCGTATTTAAAATTTGCGACAGGAAAAAATTATTTTTTGAATAATTTACTATAGAAAAGGCAATCCCTGGCGTATTTAAAATTTGCGACAATATAAAATTAAATTTTGAAAAATTTACTATAGAAAAGGCAATCCCTGGCGCAATTAAAATTTGCGACAGTAAAAAATTATTTTTTGAATAATTTACTATAGAAAAGGCAATCCCTGGCGTATTTAAAATTTGCGACAGTAAAAAATTAATTTGTGAAAAAATTTACTATAGAAAAGGAAATCCCTGGCGTAATTAAAATTTGCGACAGTAAAAAAATATTTTTTGAAAAATTTACTATGGAAAAGGCAATCCCTGGCGTAATTAAAATTTGCGACAGTAAAAAATTAATTTTTGAAAAATTTACTATATAAAGGCAATCCCTGGCGTAATTAAAACTTCCGACAGTAAAAAATTAGTTTTTGAAAAATTTACTATAGAAAAGGCAATCCCTGGCGCAATTAAAATTTGCGACAGTAGAAAATTATTTTTTGAAAAATTTACAGTAGAAAAAGCAATCCCTGGCGCAATTAAAATTTGCGACAGTATAAAATTAAATTTTGAAAAATTTACTATAGAAAAGGCAATCCCTGGCGCAATTAAAATTTGCGACAGTATAAAATTAAATTTTGAAAAATTTACTATAGAAAAGGCAATCCCTGGCGTATTTAAAATTTGCGACAGTATAAAATTAAATTTTGAAAAATTTAATATAGGAAAGGCAATCCTTGGCGTAATTAAAATTTTCGACAGTAAAAAATTAGTTTTTGAAAAATTTACTATAGAAAAGGCAATCCCTGGCGCAATTAAAATTTGCGACAGTAAAAAATTAATTTTTGAAAAATTTACTATAGAAAAGGCAATCCCTGGCGTATTTAAAATTTGCGACAGTAAAAAATTAATTTGTGAAAAATTTACTATAGAAAAGGCAATCCTTGGCGTAATTAAAATTTGCGACAGTAAAAAATTAATTTTTGAAAAATTTTCTGTAGAAAAGGCAATCCCTGGCGGATTTAAAATTTGCGACAGTAAAAAATTAGTTTTTGAAAAATTTACTATAGAAAAGGCAATCCCTGGCGTAATTAAAATTTGCGACAGAAAAAAATTATTTTTGAAAAATTTACTGTAGAAAAGGCAATCCCTGGCGTATTTAAAATTTGCGACTGTAAAAAATTAATTTTTGAAAAATTTACTATAGAAAAGGCATTCCCTGGCGTATTTAAAATTTGCGACAGTAAAAAATTATTCTTTGAATAATTTACTATAGAAAAGGCAATCCCTGGCGTATTTAAAATTTGCGACAGTAAAAAATTAATTTGTGAAAAATTTACTATAGAAAAGGCAATCCCTGGCGTAATTAAAATTTTCGACAGTAAAAAAATATTTTTTGAAAAATTTACTATACAAAAGGCAATCCCTGGCGCAATTAAAATTTGCGACAGTAAAAAATTAATTTTTGAAAAATTTACTATAGAAAGGCAATCCCTGGCGTAATTAAAACTTGCGACAGTAAAAAATTAGTTTTTGAAAAATTTACTATAGAAAAGGCAATCCGTGGAGTAATTAAAATTTGGGACAGTAAAAAATTAATTTTTGAAAAATTTACTGTAGAAAAGGCAATCCATGGCGCAATTAAAATTTGCGACAGTAAAAAATTATTTTTTTGAAAAATTTACTATAGAAAAGGCAATCCCTGGCGTAATTAAAATTTGCGACAGTAAAAAATTATTTTTTGAAAAATTTACTATAGAAAAGGCAATCCCTGGTGTATTTAAAATTTGCGACTGTAAAAAATAATTTTTTGAAAAATTTACTATAGAAAAGGCAATCCCTGGCGCAATTAAAATTTGAGACAGTAAAAAATGATTTTTTGAAAAATTAACTATAGAAAAGGCAATCCCTGGCGTAATTAAAATTTGCGACAGTAAAAAATTATTTTTTGAAAAATTTTCTATAGAAAAGGCAATCTCTGGCGCAATTAAAATTTGCGACAGTAAAAAATTATTTTTTGAAAAATTTACTATAGAAAAGGCAATACCTGGCGTAATTAAAATTTGCGACAGTAAAAAATTATTTTTTCAAAAATTTGCTGTAGAAAAGGCAATCCCTGGAATATTTAAAATTTGCGACAGTAAAAAATTATTTTTTGAAAAATTTACTGTAGAAAAGGCAATCCCTGGCGCAATTAAAATTTGCGACAGTAGAAAATTATTTTTTGCAAAATTTACTATAGAAAAGGCAATCCATGGCGTATTTAAAATTTGCGACAGTATAAAATTAAATTTTGAAAAATTTACTATAGAAAAGGCAACCCCAGGCGCAATTAAAATTTGCGACACTAAAAAATTATTTTTTGAAAAATTTACTGTAGGAAAGACAATACCTGGCGCAAGTAAAATTTGCGAGAGTAGAAAATTAAATTTTGAAAAATTTACTATAGAAAAGGCAATCCCTGGCGTAATTAAAATTTTCGACAGTAAAAAATTATTTTTTGAAAAATTTACTATAGAAAAGGCAATCCCTGGCGCAATTAAAATTTGCGACAGTATAAAATTATTGTTTGAAAAATTTACTATAGAAAAGGCAATCCCTGGCGTATTTAAAATTTGCGACAGTAGAAAATTATTTTTTGAAAATTTACTATAGAAAAGGCAATCCCTGGCGCAATTAAAATTTGCGACAGTATAAAATTAAATTTTGAAAAATTTACTATGGAAAAGGCAATCCCTGGCGTAATTAAAATGTGCGACAGTAAAAAATTATTTTTTGAAAAATTTACTGTAGAAAAGGCAATCCCTTTCGCAATTAAAATTGTCGACAGTAAAAAATTATTTTTTGAAAAATTTACTGTAGAAAAGGCAATCCCTGCCGCAATTAAAATTTGCGACAGTAAAAAATTATTTTTTGCAAAATTTACTATAGAAAAGGCAATCCCTGGCGTATTTAAAATTTGCGATAGTAAAAAATTATTTTTTGAATAATTTACTATAGAAAAGGCAATCCCTGGCGCAATTAAAATTTGCGACAGTAGAAAATTATTTTTTGAAAAATTTACTGTAGAAAAGGCAATCCCTGGCGCAATTAAAATCTGCGACAGTAAAAAATTAAATTTTGAAAAATTGACTATAGAAAAGGCAATCACTTGCGTATTTAAAATTTGCGACAGGAAAAAATTATTTTTTGAATAATTTACTATAGAAAAGGCAATCCCTGGCGTATTTAAAATTTGCTACAGTATAAAATTAAATTTTGAAAAATTTACTATAGAAAAGGCAATCCCTGGCGCAATTAAAATTTGCGACAGTAAAAAATTATTTTTTGAATAATTTACTATAGAAAAGGCAATCCCTGGCGTATTTATAATTTGCGACAGTAAAAAATTAATTTGTGAAAAAATTTACTATAGAAAAGGAAATCCCTGGCGTAATTAAAATTTGCGATAGTAAAAAAATATTTTTTGAAAAATTTACTATGGAAAAGGCAATCCCTGGCGTAATTAAAATTTGCGACAGTAAAAAATTAATTTTTGAAAAATTTACTATATAAAGGCAATCCCTGGCGTAATTAAAACTTCCGGCAGTAAAAAATTAGTTTTTGAAAAATTTACTATAGAAAAGGCAATCCCTGGCGCAATTAAAATTTGCGACAGTAGAAAATTATTTTTTGAAAAATTTACAGTAGAAAAGGCAATCCCTGGCGCAATTAAAATTTGCGACAGTATAAAATTAAATTTTGAAAAATTTACTATAGAAAAGGCAATCCCTGGCGCAATTAAAATTTGCGACAGTATAAAATTAAATTTTGAAAAATTTACTATAGAAAAGGCAATCCCTGGCGTATTTAAAATTTGCGACAGTATAAAATTAAATTTTGAAAAATTTAATATAGGAAAGGCAATCCTTGGCGTAATTAAAATTTTCGACAGTAAAAAATTAGTTTTTGAAAAATTTACTATAGAAAAGGCAATCCCTGGCGCAATTAAAATTTTCGACAGTAAAAAATTAGTTTTTGAAAAATTTACTATAGAAAAGGCAATCCCTGGCGCAATTAAAATTTGCGACAGTAAAAAATTAATTTTTGAAAAATTTACTATAGAAAAGGCAATCCCTGGCGCAATTAAAATTTGAGACAGTATAAAATTAAATTTTGAAAAATTTACTATAGAAAAGGCAATCCCTGGCGTAATTAAAATGTGCGACAGTAAAAAATTATTTTTTGAAAAATTTACTGTAGAAAAGGCAATCCCTTTCGCAAGTAAAATTGTCGACAGTAAAAAATTATTTTTTGAAAAATTTACTGTAGAAAAGGCAATCCCTGCCGCAATTAAAATTTGCGACAGTAAAAAATTATTTTTGCAAAATTTACTATAGAAAAGGCAATCCCTGGCGTATTTAAAATTTGCGATAGTAAAAAATTATTTTTTGAATAATTTACTATAGAAAAGGCAATCCCTGGCGCAATTAAAATTTGCGACAGTAGAAAATTATTTTTTGAAAAATTTACTGTAGAAAAGGCAATCCCTGGCGCAATTAAAATCTGCGACAGTAAAAAATTAAATTTTGAAAAATTGACTATAGAAAAGGCAATCCCTTGCGTATTTAAAATTTGCGACAGGAAAAAATTATTTTTTGAATAATTTACTATAGAAAAGGCAATCCCTGGCGTATTTAAAATTTGCGACAGTATAAAATTAAATTTTGAAAAATTTACTATAGAAAAGGCAATCCCTGGCGCAATTAAAATTTGCGACAGTAAAAAATTATTTTTTGAATAATTTACTATAGAAAAGGCAATCCCTGGCGTATTTAAAATTTGCGACAGTAAAAAATTAATTTGTGAAAAAATTTACTATAGAAAAGGAAATCCCTGGCGTAATTAAAATTTGCGACAGTAAAAAAATATTTTTTGAAAAATTTACTATGGAAAAGGCAATCCCTGGCGTAATTAAAATTTGCGACAGTAAAAAATTAATTTTTGAAAAATTTACTATATAAAGGCAATCCCTGGCGTAATTAAAACTTCCGACAGTAAAAAATTAGTTTTTGAAAAATTTACTATAGAAAAGGCAATCCCTGGCGCAATTAAAATTTGCGACAGTAGAAAATTATTTTTTGAAAAATTTACAGTAGAAAAGGCAATCCCTGGCGCAATTAAAATTTGCGACAGTATAAAATTAAATTTTGAAAAATTTACTATAGAAAAGGCAATCCCTGGCGCAATTAAAATTTGCGACAGTATAAAATTAAATTTTGAAAAATTTACTATAGAAAAGGCAATCCCTGGCGTATTTAAAATTTGCGACAGTATAAAATTAAATTTTGAAAAATTTAAAATAGGAAAGGCAATCCTTGGCGTAATTAAAATTTTCGACAGTAAAAAATTAGTTTTTGAAAAATTTACTATAGAAAAGGCAATCCCTGGCGCAATTAAAATTTGCGACAGTAAAAAATTAATTTTTGAAAAATTTACTATAGAAAAGGCAATCCCTGGCGTATTTAAAATTTGCGACAGTAAAAAATTAATTTGTGAAAAATTTACTATAGAAAAGGCAATCCTTGTCGTAATTAAAATTTGCGACAGTAAAAAATTAATTTTTGAAAAATTTACTGTAGAAAAGGCAATCCCTGGCGGATTTAAAATTTGCGACAGTAAAAAATTAGTTTTTGAAAAATTTACTATAGAAAAGGCAATCCCTGGCGTAATTAAAATTTGCGACAGAAAAAAATTATTTTTGAAAAATTTACTGTAGAAAAGGCAATCCCTGGCGTATTTAAAATATGCGACTGTAAAAAATTAATTTTTGAAAAATTTACTATAGAAAAGGCATTCCCTGGCGTATTTAAAATTTGCGACAGTAAAAAATTATTCTTTGAATAATTTACTATAGAAAAGGCAATCCCTGGCGTATTTAAAATTTGCGACAGTAAAAAATTAATTTGTGAAAAATTTACTATAGAAAAGGCAATCCCTGGCGTAATTAAAATTTTCGACAGTAAAAAAATATTTTTTGAAAAATTTACTATACAAAAGGCAATCCCTGGCGCAATTAAAATTTGCGACAGTAAAAAATTAATTTTTGAAAAATTTACTATAGAAAGGCAATCCCTGGCGTAATTAAAACTTGCGACAGTAAAAAATTAGTTTTTGAAATATTTACTATAGAAAAGGCAATCCCTGGAGTAATTAAAATTTGGGACAGTAAAAAATTAATTTTTCAAAAATTTACTGTAGAAAAGGCAATCCATGGCGCAATTAAAATTTGCGACAGTAAAAAATTATTTTTTTGAAAAATTTACTATAGAAAAGGCAATCCCTGGCGTAATTAAAATTTGCGACAGTAAAAAATTATTTTTTGAAAAATTTACTATAGAAAAGGCAATCCCTGGTGTATTTAAAATTTGCGACTGTAAAAAATAATTTTTTGAAAAATTTACTATAGAAAAGGCAATCCCTGGCGCAATTAAAATTTGAGACAGTAAAAAATTATTTTTTGAAAAATTAACTATAGAAAAGGCAATCCCTGGCGTAATTAAAATTTGCGACAGTAAAAAATTATTTTTTGAAAAATTTTCTATAGAAAAGGCAATCTCTGGCGCAATTAAAATTTGCGACAGTAAAAAATTATTTTTTGAAAAATTTACTATAGAAAAGGCAATACCTGGCGTAATTAAAATTTGCGACAGTAAAAAATTATTTTTTGAAAAATTTGCTGTAGAAAAGGCAATCCCTGGAATATTTAAAATTTGCGACAGTAAAAAATTATTTTTTGAAAAATTTACTATAGAAAAGGCAATACCTGGCGTAATTAAAATTTGCGACAGTAGGAAATTATTTTTTGCAAAATTTACTATAGAAAAGGCAATCCCTGGAATATTTAAAATGTGCGACAGTAAAAAATTAAATTTTGAAAAATTTACTGTAGAAAAGGCAATCCCTTTCGCAATTAAAATTGTCGACAGTAAAAAATTATTTTTTGAAAAATTTACTGTAGAAAAGGCAATCCCTGCCGCAATTAAAATTTGCGACAGTAAAAAATTATTTTTTGCAAAATTTACTATAGAAAAGGCAATCCCTGGCGTATTTAAAATTTGCGATAGTAAAAAATTATTTTTTGAATAATTTACTATAGAAAAGGCAATCCCTGGCGCAATTAAAATTTGCGACAGTAGAAAATTATTTTTTGAAAAATTTACTGTAGAAAAGGCAATCCCTGGCGCAATTAAAATCTGCGACAGTAAAAAATTAAATTTTGAAAAATTGACTATAAAAAAGGCAATCCCTTGCGTATTTAAAATTTGCGACAGGAAAAAATTATTTTTTGAATAATTTACTATAGAAAAGGCAATCCCTGGCGTATTTAAAATTTGCGACAGTATAAGATTAAATTTTGAAAAATTTACTATAGAAAAGGCAATCCCTGGCGCAATTAAAATTTGCGACAGTAAAAAATTATTTTTTGAATAATTTACTATAGAAAAGGCAATCCCTGGCGTATTTAAAATTTGCGACAGTAAAAAATTAATTTGTGAAAAAATTTACTATAGAAAAGGAAATCCCTGGCGTAATTAAAATTTGCGACAGTAAAAAAATATTTTTTGAAAAATTTACTATGGAAAAGGCAATCCCTGGCGTAATTAAAATTTGCGACAGTAAAAAATTAATTTTTGAAAAATTTACTATATAAAGGCAATCCCTGGCGTAATTAAAACTTCCGGCAGTAAAAAATTAGTTTTTGAAAAATTTACTATAGAAAAGGCAATCCCTGGCGCAATTAAAATTTGCGACAGTAGAAAATTATTTTTTGAAAAATTTACAGTAGAAAAGGCAATCCCTGGCGCAATTAAAATTTGCGACAGTATAAAATTAAATTTTGAAAAATTTGCTATAGAAAAGGCAATCCCTGGCGCAATTAAAATTTGCGACAGTATAAAATTAAATTTTGAAAAATTTACTATAGAAAAGGCAATCCCTGGCGTATTTAAAATTTGCGACAGTATAAAATTAAATTTTGAAAAATTTAATATAGGAAAGGCAATCCTTGGCGTAATTAAAATTTTCGACAGTAAAAAATTAGTTTTTGAAAAATTTACTATAGAAAAGGCAATCCCTGGCGCAATTAAAATTTGCGACAGTAAAAAATTAATTTTTGAAAAATTTACTATAGAAAAGGCAATCCCTGGCGTATTTAAAATTTGCGACAGTAAAAAATTAATTTGTGAAAAATTTACTATAGAAAAGGCAATCCTTGGCGTAATTAAAATTTGCGACAGTAAAAAATTAATTTTTGAAAAATTTACTGTAGAAAAGGCAATCCCTGGCGGATTTAAAATTTGCGACAGTAAAAAATTAGTTTTTGAAAAATTTACTATAGAAAAGGCAATCCCTGGCGTAATTAAAATTTGCGACAGAAAAAAATTATTTTTGAAAAATTTACTGTAGAAAATGCAATCCCTGGCGTATTTAAAATTTGCGACTGTAAAAAATTAATTTTTGAAAAATTTACTATAGAAAAGGCATTCCCTGGCGTATTTAAAATTTGCGACAGTAAAAAATTATTTTTTGAAAAATTTACTATAGAAAAGGCAATCCCTGGCGCAATTAGAATTTGCGACAGTATAAAATTAAATTTTGAAAAATTTACTATAGAAAAGGCAATCCCTGGCGTAATTAAAATTTGCGACACTAAAAAATTATTTTTTGAAAAATTTACTGTTGAAAAGGCAATCCCTGGCGCAATTAAAATTTGCGAAAGTAGAAAATTAAATTTTGGAAAATTTACTATAGAAAAGGCAATCCCTGGCGTAATTAAAATTTTCGACAGTAAAAAATTATTTTTTGAAAAATTTACTATAGAAAAGGCAATCGCTGGCGCAATTAAAATTTGCGACAGTATAAAATTATTTTTTGAAAAATTTACTATAGAAAAGGCAATCCCTGGCGTATTTAAAATTTGCGACAGTAAAAAATTAATTTTTGAATAATTTACTATCGAAAAGCAATACCTGGCGCAATTTAAATTTGCGACAGTAGAAAATTATTTTTTGAAAAATTTACTGTAGAAAAGGCAATCCCTGGCGCAATTAAAATTTGCGACAGTATAAAATAAAATTTTGAAAAATTTACTATAGAAAAGGCAATCCCTGGCGTATTTAAAATTTGCGACAGGAAAAAAATATTTTTTGAATAATTTACTATAGAAAAGGCAATCCCTGGCGTATTTAAAATTTGCGACAGTATAAAATTAAATTTTGAAAAATTTACTATAGAAGAGGCAATCCCTGACGCAATTAAAATTTGCGACAGTAAAAAATTATTTTTTGAATAATTTACTATAGAAAAGGCAATCCCTGGCGTATTTAAAATTTGCGACAGTAAAAAATTAATTTGTGAAAAATTTACTATAGAAAAGGCAATCCCTGGCGTAATTAAAATTTGCGACAGTAAAAAAATATTTTTTGAAAAATTTACTATAGAAAAGGCAATCCCTGGCGCAATTAAAATTTGCGACAGTAAAAAATTAATTTTTGAAAAATTTACTATAGAAAGGCAATCCCTGGCGTAATTAAAACTTGCGACAGTAAAAAATTAGTTTTTGAAAAATTTACTATAGAAAAGTCAATCCCTGGCGTATTTAAAATTTGCGACAGTATAAAATTAAATTTTAAAAAATTTACTATAGAAAAGGCATTCCTTGGCGCAGTTAAAATTTTCGAAAGTAAAAAATTAGTTTTTGAAAAATTTACTATAGAAAAGGCAATCCCTGGCGCAATTAAAATTTGCGAAGGTAAAAAATTAATTTTTGAAAAATTTACTATAGAAAAGGCAATCCCTGGCGTATTTAAAATTTGCGACAGTAAAAAATTAATTTGTGAAAAATATACTATAGAAAAGGCAATCCTTGGCGTAATTAAAATTTGAGACAGTAAAAAATTAATTTTTGAAAAATTTACTGTAGAAAAGGCAATCCCTGGCGGATTTAAAATTTGCGACAGTAAAAAATTAATTTTTGAAAAATTTACTATAGAAAAGGCAATCCCTGGCGCAATTAAAATTTGCCACAGTAAAAAATTATTTTTTGAAAAATTTACTATAGAAAAGGCAATCCCTGGCGTAATTAAAATTTGCGACAGTAAAAAATTATTTTTTGAAAAAATTGCTGTAGAAAAGGCAGTCCCTGGAATATTTAAAATTTGCGACAGTAAAAAATTATTTTTTGAAAAATTTACTGTAGAAAAGGCAATCCCTGGCGCAATTAAAATTAGCGACAATAGAAAATTATTTTTTGCAAAATTTACTATATAAAGCGCAATCCCTGGCGTATTTAAAATTTGCGACAGGAAAAAATTATTTTTTGAATAATTTACTATAGAAAAGGCAATCCCTGGCGTATTTAAAATTTGCGACAGTATAAAATTAAATTTTGAAAAATTTACTATAGAAAAGGCAATCCCTGGCGCAATTAAAATTTGCGAGAGTAAAAAATTATTTTTTGAATGATTTACTATAGAAAAGGCAATCCCTGGCGTATTTAAAATTTGCGACAGTAAAAAATTAATTTGTGAAAAATTTACTATAGAAAAGGCAATCCCTGGCGTAATTAAAATTTGCGACAGTAAAAAAATATTTTTTGAAAAATTTACTATAGAAAAGGCAATCCCTGGAGTAATTAAAATTTGCGACAGTAAAAAATTAATTTTTGAAAAATTTAGTGTAGAAAAGGCAATCCATGGCGCAATTAAAATTTGCGACAGTAAAAAATTATTTTTTGAAAAATTTACTATAGAAAAGGCAATCCCTGGCGTAATTAAAATTTGAGACAGTAAAAAATTAGTTTTTGAAAAATTTACTATAGAAAAGGTAATCCCTGACGTATTTAAAATTTGCGACAGTAAAAAATTATTTTTTGAAAAATTTACTATAGAAAAGGCAATCCCTGGCGCAATTAAAATTTGCGACAGTATAAAATTATTTTTTGAAAAATTTACTATAGAAAAGGCAATCCCTGGCGTATTTAAAATTTGCGACAGTAGAAAATTATTTTTTGCAAAATTTACTATAGAAAAGGCAATCCCTGGCGCAATTAAAATTTGCGACAGTATAAAATTAAATTTTGAAAAATTTACTATATAAAAGGCAATCCCTGGCGTAATTAAAATTTGCGACATTTAAAAATTATTTTTTGAAAAATTTACTGTAGAAAGGCAATCCCTGGCGCAATTAAAATTTTCGACAGTAAAAAATTATTTTTTGAAAAATTTAATGTAGAAAAGGCAATCCCTGCCGCAATTAAAATTTGCGACAGTAAAAAAATATTTTTTGCAAAATTTACTATAGAAAATGCAATCCCTTGCGTAAAAAATTATTTTTTGCAAAATTTTCTATAGAAAAGGCAATCCCTGGCGTAATTAAAAATTGCGACAGTATAAAATTATTTTTTTAATAATTTACTATAGAAAAGGCAATCCCTGGCGTATTTAAAATTTGCGACAGTAAATAATTAATTTGTGAAAAATTTACTATAGAAAAGGCAATCCCTGGCGTAATTAAAATTTGCGACAGTAAAAAATTATTTTTTGAAAAATTTACTATAGAAAACGCAATCCCTGGCGCAATTAAAATTTGCGACAGTAAAAAATTAATTTTTGAAAAATTTACTATAGAAAAGGCAATCCCTGGCTTAATTAAAACTTGCGACAGTAAAAAAATAGTTTTTGAAAAATTTACTTTAGAAAAGGCAATCCCTGGCGCAATTAAAATTTGCGACAGTATAAAATTAAATTTTGAAAAATTTACTATATAAAATGCAATCCCTGGCGGAATTAAAATTTGCGACAATATAAAATTACATTTTGAAAAATTTACTATAGTAAAGGCAATCCCTGGCGTAATTAAAATTTGCGACAGTAAAAAATTAGTTTTTGAAAAATTTACTGTAGAAAAGGCAATCCCTGGCGCAATTAAAATTTGCGACAATAGAAAATTTTTTTTGAAAAATTTACTATAGAAAAGGCAATCCCTGGCGCAATTAAAATTTGCGACAGTATAAAATTAAATTTTGAAGAATTTACTATAGTAAAGGCAATCCCTGGCGTAATTAAAATTTGCGACAGTAAAAAATTAGTTTTTGAAAAATTTACTGTATAAAAGGCAATCCCTGGCGCAATTAAAATTTGCGAAAATAGAAAATTATTTTTTGAAAAATTTACTATAGAAAAGGCAATCCCTGGCGCAATTAAAATTTGCGACAGTATAAAATTATTTTTTGAAAAATTTACTATAGAAAAGGCAATCCCTGGAGTAATTAAAATTTGCGACAGTAAAAAATTAATTTTTGAAAAATTTAGTGTAGAAAAGGCAATCCATGGCGCAATTAAAATTTGCAACAGTAAAAAATTATTTTTTGAAAAATTTACTATAGAAAAGGCAATCCCTGGCGTAATTAAAATTTGAGACAGTAAAAAATTAGTTTTTGAAAAATTTACTATAGAAAAGGCAATCCCTGACGTATTTAAAATTTGCGACAGTAAAAAATTATTTTTTGAAAAATTTACTATAGAAAAGGCAATCCCTGGCGCAATTAAAATGTGCGACAGTATAAAATTATTTTTTGAAAAATTTACTATAGAAAAGGCAATCCCTGGCGTATTTAAAATTTGCGACAGTAGAAAATTATTTTTTGAAAAATTTACTATAGAAAAGGCAATCCCTGGCGCAATTAAAATTTGCGACAGTATAAAATTAAATTTTGAAAAATTTACTATATAAAAGGCAATCCCTGGCGTAATTAAAATTTGCGACATTTAAAAATTATTTTTTGAAAAATTTACTGTAGAAAAGGCAATCCCTGGCGCAATTAAAATTTTCGACAGTAAAAAATTATTTTTTGAAAAATTTAATGTAGAAAAGGCAATCCCTGCCGCAATTAAAATTTGCGACAGTAAAAAAATATTTTTTGCAAAATTTACTATAGAAAATGCAATCCCTGGCGTATTTAAAATTTGCGACAGTAAAAAATTATTTTTTGAATAATTTACTATAGAAAAGGCAATCCCTGGCGCAATTAAAATTTGCGACAGTAGAAAATTATTTTTTGAAAAATTTACTGTAGAAAAGGCAATCCCTGGCGCAATTAAAATTTGCGACAGTATAAAATTAAATTTTGAAAAATTTACTATAGGAAAGGCAATCCCAGGCGTATTTAAACTTTGCGACAGTGAAAAAGTAGTTTTTGAATAATTTACTATAGAAAAAGCAATCCCTGGCGTATTTAAAATTTGCGACAGTATAAAATTAAATTTTGAAAAATTTACTATAGAAAAGGCAATCCCTGGCGCAATTAAAATTTGCGACAGTAAAAAATTATTTTTTGCAAAATTTTCTATAGAAAAGGCAATCCCTGGCGTAATTAAAAATTGCGACAGTATAAAATTATTTTTTTAATAATTTACTATAGAAAAGGCAATCCCTGGCGTATTTAAAATTTGCGACAGTAAAAAATTAATTTGTGAAAAATTTACTATAGAAAAGGCAATCCCTGGCGTAATTAAAATTTGCGACAGTAAAAAATTATTTTTTGAAAAATTTACTATAGAAAACGCAATCCCTGGCGCAATTAAAATTTGCGACAGTAAAAAATTAATTTTTGAAAAATTTACTATAGAAAAGGCAATCCCTGGCTAAATTAAAACTTGCGACAGTAAAAAAATAGTTTTTGAAAAATTTACTATAGAAAAGGCAATCCCTGGCGCAATTAAAATTTGCGAAAGTATAAAATTAAATTTTGAAAAATTTACTATATAAAATGCAATCCCTGGCGGAATTAAAATTTGCGACAGTATAAAATTACATTTTGAAAAATTTACTATAGTAAAGGCAATCCCTGGCGTAATTAAAATTTGCGACAGTAAAAAATTAGTTTTTGAAAAATTTACTGTAGAAAAGGCAATCCCTGGCGCAATTAAAATTTGCGACAATAGAAAATTTTTTTTGAAAAATTTACTATAGAAAAGGCAATCCCTGGCGCAATTAAAATTTGCGACAGTATAAAATTAAATTTTGAAAAATTTACTATAGTAAAGGCAATCCCTGGCGTAATTAAAATTTGCGACAGTAAAAAATTAGTTTTTGAAAAATTTACTGTATAAAAGGCAATCCCTGGCGCAATTAAAATTTGCGAAAATAGAAAATTATTTTTTGAAAAATTTACTATAGAAAAGGCAATCCCTGGCGCAATTAAAATTTGCGACAGTATAAAATTAATTTTTGAAAAATTTACTATAGAAAAGGCAATCCCTGGCGTAATTAAAATTTGCGACAGTAAAAAATTAGTTTTTGAAAAATTTACTGTAGAAAAGGTAATCCCTGGCGCAATTAAAATTTGCGAAAATAGAAAATTATTTTTTGAAAAATTTACTATAGAAAAGGCAATCCCTGGCGCAATTGAAATTTGCGACAGAAAAAAATTATTTTTTGAAAAATTAAATGTAGAAAAGGCAATCCCTGGCGTATTTAAAATTTGCGACAGTAAAAAATTAATTTTTGAAAAATTTTATGTAGAAAAGGCAATCCCTGGCTTATATAAAATTTGCGACAGTAAAAAATTAATTTTTGAAAAATTTACTATAGAAAAGCCATTCCCTGGCGTAATTAAAATTTGCGACAGTAAAAAATTAGTTTTTGAAAAATTTACTGTAGAAAAGGCAATCCCTGGCGCAATTAAAAATTGCGACAATAGAAAATTATTTTTTGAAAAATTTACTATAGGAAAGGCAATCCATGGCGTAATTAAAATTTGCCACAGTAAAAAATTATTTTTTTAAAAATTTACTGTAGAAAAGGCAATCCCTCGCGCAATTAAAATTTGCGACAGTATAAAATTAAATTTTGAAAAATTTACTATGGAAAAGGCAATTCCTGGCGTAATTAAAATTTGCGACAGTAAAAAATTATTTTTTGAAAAATTTACTGTAGAAAAGGCAATCCCTGGCGCAATTAAAATTTGCGACAGTAAAAAATTATTTTTTGAAAAATTTAGCGTAGAAAAGGCAATCCCTGGCGCAATTAAAATTTGCGACAGTAAAAGATTAATTTGTGAAAAATTTACTATAAAAAGGAGGCAATCCCTGTCGCAATTAAAATTTGCGACAGTAAAAAATTAATTTGTGAAAAATTTACTATAGAAAAGGCAATCCCTGGCGTAATTAAAATTTTCGACAATATAAAATTATTTTTTGAATAATTTACTATAGAAAAGGCAATCCCTGGCGCAATTAAAATTTGCGACAGTAAAAAAATATTTTTTGAAAAATTTACTGTAGAAAAGGCAATCCCTGGCGCAATTAAAATTTGCGACAGTAGAAAATTAAATTTTGAAAAATTTACTATATAAAATGCAATCCCTGGCGGAATTAAAATTTGCGACAGTATAAAATTACATTTTGGAAAATTTACTATAGTAAAGGCAATCCCTGGCGTAATTAAAATTTGCGACAGTAAAAAATTAGTTTTTGAAAAATTTACTGTAGAAAAGGCAATCCCTGGCGCAATTAAAATTTGCGACAATAGAAAATTTTTTTTGAAAAATTTACTATAGAAAAGGCAATCCCTGGCGCAATTAAAATTTGCGACAGTATAAAATTAAATTTTGAAAAATTTACTATAGTAAAGGCAATCCCTGGCGTAATTAAAATTTGCGACAGTAAAAAATTAGTTTTTGAAAAATTTACTGTATAAAAGGCAATCCCTGGCGCAATTAAAATTTGCGAAAATAGAAAATTATTTTTTGAAAAATTTACTATAGAAAAGGCAATCCCTGGCGCAATTAAAATTTGCGACAGTATAAAATTAATTTTTGAATAATTTACTATAGAAAAGGCAATCCCTGGCGTAATTAAAATTTGCGACAGTAAAAAATTAGTTTTTGAAAAATTTACTGTAGAAAAGGCAATCCCTGGCGCAATTAAAATTTGCGAAAATAGAAAATTATTTTTTGAAAAATTTACTATAGAAAAGGCAATCCCTGGCGCAATTGAAATTTGCGACAGAAAAAAATTATTTTTTGAAAAATTAAATGTAGAAAAGGCAATCCCTGGCGTATTTAAAATTTGCGACAGTAAAAAATTAATTTTTGAAAAATTTTATGTAGAAAAGGCAATCCCTGGCTTATATAAAATTTGCGACAGTAAAAAATTAATTTTTGAAAAATTTACTATAGAAAAGCCATTCCCTGGCGTAATTAAAATTTGCGACAGTAAAAAATTAGTTTTTGAAAAATTTACTGTAGAAAAGGCAATCCCTGGCGCAATTAAAAATTGCGACAATAGAAAATTATTTTTTGAAAAATTTACTATAGGAAAGGCAATCCCTGGCGTAATTAAAATTTGCCACAGTAAAAAATTATTTTTTGCAAAATTTACTATAGAAAAGGCAATCCCCGGCGCAGTTAAAATTTGCGACAGTAGAAAATTAGTTTTTGAATAATTTACTATAGAAAAGGCAATCCCTGGCGGATTTAGAATTTGCGACACTAAAAAATAATTTTTTGAAAAATTTACTGTAGAAAAGGCAATCCCTGGCGCAATTAAAATTTGCGACAGTAAAAAATTATTTTTTGAAAAATTTACTGTAGAAAAGGCAATCCCTGGCGCAATTAAAATTTGCGACAGTAAAAAATTATTTTTTTACAAATTTACTATAGAAAAGGCAATCCCTGGCGTAATTAAAATTTGCGACAGTAAAAAATTAAATTTCGAAAATTTTACTATAGAAAAGGCAATCCCTGGCGTAATTTAAATTTGCGACAGTAAAAAATTATTTTTTGAAAAATTTACTGTAGAAAAGGCAATCCCTGGCGCAATTAAAATTTGCGACAGTGAAAAATTATTTTTTGAAAAATTTACTGTAGAAAAGGCAATCCCTGGCGCAATTAAAATTTACGACAGTAGAAAATTATTTTTTGAAAAATTTGCTATAGAAAAGGCAATCCCTGGCGCAGTTAAAATTTGCGACAGTATAAAATTAAATTTTGAAAAATTTGCTATAGAAAAGGCAATCCCCGGCGGATTTAAAATTTGCGACAGTATAAATTTATTTTTTGAAAAATTTACTGTAGAAAAGGCAATCCCTGGCGCAATTAAAATTTGCGACAGTAAAAAATTATTTTTTTGCAAAATTTACTATAGAATAGGCAATCCCTGGCGCAATTAAAATTTGCGACAGTAAAAAATTAATTTGTGAAAAATTTACTATAGAAAAGGCAATCCCTGGCGCAATTAAAATTTGCGACAGTAGAAAATTATTTTTTGAAAAATTTACTGTAGAAAAGGCAATCCCTGGCGCAATTAAAATTTGCGACAGTAAAAAATTATTTTTTGAATAATTTACTATAGAAAAGGCAATCCCTGGCGCAATTAAAATTTGCGACAGTAAAAAATTAATTTGTGAAACATTTACTATAGAAAAGGCAATACCTGGCGCAATTAAAATTTGCGACAGTAGAAAATTATTTTTTGAAAAATTTACTGTAGAAAAGGCAATCCCTGGCGCAATTAAAATTTGCGACAGTAAAAAATTATTTTTTGAATAATTTACTATAGAAAAGGCAATCCCTGGCGGATTTAAAATTTGCGACAGTAAAAAATTAATTTTTGAAAAATTTACTGTAGGAAAGACAATCCCTGGCGCAATTAAAATTTTCGACAGTAAAAAATTATTTTTTTAATAATTTACTATAGAAAGGCAATCCCTGGCGTAATTAAAATTTGCGACAATAAAAAATTATTTTTTGAACAATTTACTGTAGAAATGGCAATCCCTGGCGCAATTAAAATTAGCGACAGTATAAAATTAAATTTTGAAAAATTTACTATAGAAAAGGCAATCCCTGGAGTAATTAAAATTTGCGACAGTAAAAAAATTATTTTTTGAAAAATTTACTATAGAAAAGGCAATCCCTGGCGTAATTAAAATTTGCGAGAGTAAAAAAAGTATTTTTTGAAAAATTTACTATAGAAAAGGCAATCCCTGGCGCCATTAAAATTTGCGACAGTATAAAATTAAATTTTGAAAAAATTTACTATAGAAAAGCAATCCCTGGCGGATTTAAAATTTGAGACAGTATAAAATTATTTTTTGTAAAATTTACTGTAGAAAAGGCAATCCCTGGCGCAATTAAAATTTGCGACTGTAAAAAATTATTTTTTTGCAAAATTTACTATAGAAAAGGCAATTCCTGGCGCAATTAAAATTTGCGACAGTAAAAAATTAATTTGTGAAAAATTTACTATAGAAAAGGCAATCCCTGGCGCAATTAAAATTTGCGACAGTAAAAAATTATTTTTTGACAAATTTACTATAGAAAAGGCAATCCCCGGCGCAGTTAAAATTTGCGACAGTAGAAAATTAGTTTTTGAATAATTTACTATAGAAAAGGCAATCCCTGGCGGATTTAGAATTTGCGACACTAAAAAATAATTTTTTGAAAAATTTACTGTAGAAAAGGCAATCCCTGGCGCAATTAAAATTTGCGACAGTAAAAAATTATTTTTTGAAAAATTTACTGTAGAAAAGGCAATCCCTGGCGCAATTAAAATTTGCGACAGTAAAAAATTATTTTTTTACAAATTTACTATAGAAAAGGCAATCCCTGGCGTAATTAAAATTTGCGACAGTAAAAAATTAAATTTCGAAAATTTTACTATAGAAAAGGCAATCCCTGGCGGATTTAGAATTTGCGACACTAAAAAATAATTTTTTGAAAAATTTACTGTAGAAAAGGCAATCCCTGGCGCAATTAAAATTTGCGACAGTAAAAAATTATTTTTTGAAAAATTTACTGTAGAAAAGGCAATCCCTGGCGCAATTAAAATTTGCGACAGTAAAAAATTATTTTTTTACAAATTTACTATAGAAAAGGCAATCCCTGGCGTAATTAAAATTTGCGACAGTAAAAAATTAAATTTCGAAAATTTTACTATAGAAAAGGCAATCCCTGGCGCAATTAAAATTTACGACAGTAGAAAATTATTTTTTGAAAAATTTGCTATAGAAAAGGCAATCCCTGGCGCAGTTAAAATTTGCGACAGTATAAAATTAAATTTTGAAAAATTTGCTATAGAAAAGGCAATCCCCGGCGGATTTAAAATTTGCGACAGTATAAATTTATTTTTTGAAAAATTTACTGTAGAAAAGGCAATCCCTGGCGCAATTAAAATTTGCGACAGTAAAAAATTATTTTTTTGCAAAATTTACTATAGAATAGGCAATCCCTGGCGCAATTAAAATTTGCGACAGTAAAAAATTAATTTGTGAAAAATTTACTATAGAAAAGGCAATCCCTGGCGCAATTAAAATTTGCGACAGTAGAAAATTATTTTTTGAAAAATTTACTGTAGAAAAGGCAATCCCTGGCGCAATTAAAATTTGCGACAGTAAAAAATTATTTTTTGAATAATTTACTATAGAAAAGGCAATCCCTGGCGCAATTAAAATTTGCGACAGTAAAAAATTAATTTGTGAAACATTTACTATAGAAAAGGCAATACCTGGCGCAATTAAAATTTGCGACAGTAGAAAATTATTTTTTGAAAAATTTACTGTAGAAAAGGCAATCCCTGGCGCAATTAAAATTTGCGACAGTAAAAAATTATTTTTTGAATAATTTACTATAGAAAAGGCAATCCCTGGCGGATTTAAAATTTGCGACAGTAAAAAATTAATTTTTGAAAAATTTACTGTAGGAAAGACAATCCCTGGCGCAATTAAAATTTTCGACAGTAAAAAATTATTTTTTTAATAATTTACTATAGAAAGGCAATCCCTGGCGTAATTAAAATTTGCGACAATAAAAAATTATTTTTTGAACAATTTACTGTAGAAATGGCAATCCCTGGCGCAATTAAAATTAGCGACAGTATAAAATTAAATTTTGAAAAATTTACTATAGAAAAGGCAATCCCTGGAGTAATTAAAATTTGCGACAGTAAAAAAATTATTTTTTGAAAAATTTACTATAGAAAAGGCAATCCCTGGCGTAATTAAAATTTGCGAGAGTAAAAAAAGTATTTTTTGAAAAATTTACTATAGAAAAGGCAATCCCTGGCGCCATTAAAATTTGCGACAGTATAAAATTAAATTTTGAAAAAATTTACTATAGAAAAGCAATCCCTGGCGGATTTAAAATTTGAGACAGTATAAAATTATTTTTTGTAAAATTTACTGTAGAAAAGGCAATCCCTGGCGCAATTAAAATTTGCGACTGTAAAAAATTATTTTTTTGCAAAATTTACTATAGAAAAGGCAATTCCTGGCGCAATTAAAATTTGCGACAGTAAAAAATTAATTTGTGAAAAATTTACTATAGAAAAGGCAATCCCTGGCGCAATTAAAATTTGCGACAGTAAAAAATTATTTTTTGACAAATTTACTATAGAAAAGGCAATCCCTGGCGGATTTAAAATTTGCGACAGTATAAATTTATTTTTTGAAAAATTTACTGTAGAAAAGGCAATCCCTGGCGCAATTAAAATTTGCGACAGTAAAAAATTATTTTTTGAAAAATTTACTGCAGAAAAGGCAATCCCTGGCGTAATTAAAATTTGCGACAGTAAAAAATTAGTTTTTGAATAATTTACTATAGAATAGGCAATCCCTGGCGTAATTAAAATTTGCGACAGTAAAAAATTATTTTTTGACAAATTTACTGTAGAAAAGGCAATCGCTGGCGCAATTAAAATTTGCGAGAGTAAAAAATTATTTTTTGCAAAATTTACTATAGAAAAGGCAATCCCCGGCGCAATTAAAATTTGCGACAGTAGAAAATTATTTTTTGAAAAATTTACTGCAGAAAAGGCAATCCCAGGCGTAATTAAAATTTGCGACAGTAAAAAATTAGTTTTTGAATAATTTACTATAGAATAGGCAATCCCTGGCGCAACTAAAATTTGCGACTGTAAAAAATTATTTTTTGAAAAATTTACTGTAGAAAAGGCAATTCCTGGCGCAATTAAAATTTGCGAGAGTAGAAAATTATTTTTTGAAAAATTTACTGTAGAAAAAGGCAATCCCTGGCGCAATTAAAATTTGCGACAGTAAAAAATTATTTTTTGAATAATTTACTATAGAAAAGGCAATCCCTGGCGGATTTAAAATTTGCGACAGTAAAAAATTAATTTTTGAAGAATTTACTGTAGAAAAGGCAATCCCTCGCGCAATTAAAATTTTCGACAATAAAATATTATTTTTTGCAAAATTTACTATAGAGGAGGCAATCCCTGGTGTATTTAAAATTTGCGACAGTAAAAATTTTTTTTTGAAAAATTTACTGTAGAAAAGGCAATCCCTGGCGCAATTAAAATTTGTGACAATAGAAAATAATTTTTTGAAAAATTTACTATAGAATAGTCATTCCCTGGCGCAATTAAAATTTGCGACAATAAAAAATTATTTTTTGAAAAATTTACTATAGAAAAGGCAATCCCTGGCGTAATTAAAATTTTCGACAGTAAAAGATTATTTTTTGCAAAATTTACTGTAGAAAAGACAATCCCTGGCGCAGTTAAAACTTGCGACAGTAAAAAATTATTTTTTGAATAATTTACTGTAGAAAAGGCAATCCCTGGCGCAATTAAAATTTGCGACAGTCAAAAATTAATTTTTATAAAATTTATTATAGAAAAGGCAATCCCTGGCGCATTTAAAACTTGCGACAGTAAAAAATTATTTTTTGAATAATTTACTGTAGAAAAGGCAATCCCTGGCGCAATTAAAATTTGCGACAGTAAAAAATTAATTTTTGAAAAATTTACTATAGAAAAGGCAATCCCTGGCTTTATTAAAATTTGCGACAGTAAAAAATTATTTTTTGAAAAATTTACTGTAGAAAAGGCAATCCCTGGCGCAATTAAAATTTGCGACAGTAAAAAATTATTTTTTGAAAAATTTACTATAGAAAGGGCAATCCCTGGCGTAATTAAAATTTGGGATAGTAAAAAATTAATTTTTGAAAAATTTACTATAGAAAAGGCGTAATTAAAATTTGCGACAGTAAAAAATTATTTTTTGAATAATTTACTATAGAAAAGGCAATCACTGGCGCAATTAAAATTTGCGACAGTAGAAAATTAATTTTTTGAAAAATTTACTATAGAAAAGGCAATCCCTGGCGTAATTAAAATTTGCGACAGTAAAAAATTAATTTTTGAAAAATTTATTATAGAAAAGGCAACCCCTGGCGCAATTAAAATTTGCGACAGTATAAAATTAATTTGTGAAAAATTTACTGTAGAAAAGGCAATCCCTGGCGCAATTAAAATTTGCGACAATAGAAAATTATTTTTTGAAAAATTTACTATAGAATAGGCAATCCCTGGGGTAATTAAAATTTGCGACAGTAAAAAATTATTTTTTGAATAATTTACCATAGAAAAGGCAATCCCTGGCGTAATTAAAATTTTCGACAGTAAAAAATTAGTTTTTGAAAAATATACTATAGAAAAGGCAATCCCTGGCGTAATTAAAATTTGCGAAAGTAAAAAATTATTTTTTTGCAAAATTTACTATAGAAAAGGCAATCCCTGGCCCAATTAAAATTTTCGACAGTAAAAAATTATTTTTTAAAAAATTTACTATAGAAAAGGCAATCCCAGGCGCAATTAAAATTTGCGACAGTAAAAAATTATTTTTTGAAAAATTTACTGTAGAAAAGGCGCAATTAAAATTTGCGACAGTCAAAAATTAATTTTTATAAAATTTATTATAGAAAAGGCAATCCCTGGCGCAATTAAAATTTTCGACAATAAAAAATTATTTTTTGAAAAATTCACTATAGAAAGGCAATCCCTGGCGCAATTAAAATTTGCGAGAGTAAAAAATTATTTTTTGAAAAATTTACTGTAGAAAAGGCAATCCCTGGCGCAATTAAAATTTGCGACAGTATAAAATTATTTTTTGAAAAATTTACTATAGAAAAGGCAATCCCTGGCGCAATTAAAATTTGCTACATTAAAAAATTATTTTTTGAAAAATTTACTGTAGAAAAGGCAATCCCTGGCGCAATTAAAATTTGCGACAGTATAAAATTAAATTTTGAAAAATTTACTATAGAAAAGGCAATCCCTGGCGTAATTAAAATTTGCGACAGTAAAAAATATTTTTTTGAAAAATTTACTATAGAAAAGGCAAACCCTGGCGTATTTAAAATTTGCGACAGTAAAAAATAATTTTTTGAAAAATTTACTATAGAAAAGGCAATCCCTGGCGTATTTAAAATTTGCGACAGTATAAAATTACATTTTGAAAAATTTACTATAGAACAGGCACTCCCTGGCGTAATTAAAATTTGCGACAGTAAAAAATTAGTTTTTGAAAAATTTAATATAGAAAAGGCAATCCCTGGCGTAATTAAAATTTACGACAGTAAAAAATTATTTTTTGAATAATTTACTATAGAAAAGGCAATCCCTGGCGTATGTAAAATTTGCGACAGTAAAAAATGAATTTTTGAAAAATTTACTATAGAAAAGGCAATCCCTGGCGTATTAAAAATTTGCGACAGTAAAAAATTAATTTGTGAAAAATTTACTATAGAAAAGGCAATCCCTGGCGCAATTAAAATTTGCGACAGTAAAAAATTATTTTTTAAAAATTTACTATAGAAAATGTAATCCCTGGCGCAATTACAATTTGCGACAGTAAAAAATTATTTTTTGAAAAATTTACTATAGAAAAGGCAATCCCTGGCGTAATTAAAATTTGCGACAGTAAAAAATTATTTTTTGAAAAATTTACTATAGAAAAGGCAATCCCTGGCATAATTAAAATTTGCGACAGTAAAAAATTATTTTTTGTATAATTTACTATATAAAAGGCAATGCGTGGCGCAAGTAAAATTTGCGACAGTAAAAAATTATTTTTTGAATAATTTACTAAAGAAAAGGCAATCCCTGGCGTAATTAATATTTGCGACAGTATAAAATTATTTTTTGAAAAATTTACTATAGAAAAGGCAATCCCTGGCGCAATTAAAATTTGCGACAGTAAAAAAATAGTTTTTGAATAATTTACTATATAAATGGCAATCCCTGGCGTAATTAAAATTTGCGACAGTAAAAAATTAGTTTTTGAAACATTTACTATAGAAAAGGCAATACCTGGCGCAATTAAAATTTGCGACAGAAAAAAATTATTTTTTGAAAAATTTACTATAGAAAAGGCAATCCCTTGCGGAGTTAAAATTTGCGACAGTAAAATGTTATTTTTTGACAAATTTACTGTAGAAAAGGCAATCCCTGGCGCAATTAAAATTTGCGACAGTATAAAATTATTTTTTGAAAAATTTATTATAGAAAAGGCAATCCCTGGCGCAATTAAAATTTGCGACAGTATAAAATTAATTTGTGAAAAATTTACTGCAGAAAAGGCAATCCCTGGCGCAATTAAAATTTGGGACAATAGAAAATTATTTTTGTGAAAAATTTACTATAGAAAAGGCAATCCCTGGCGCAATTAAAATTTGCGACAGTAAAAAATTATTTTTTGAAAAATTTACTATAGAAAAGGCAATCCCTGGCGTAATTAAAATTTGCGACAATAAAAAATTATTTTTTGAATAATTTACTATAGAAAAGGCAATCCCTGGCGTAATTAAAATTTTCGACAGTAAAATATTATTTTTTGAAAAATTTACTGTAGAAAAGGCAATCCCTGGCGCAATTAAAATTTGCGACAGTATAAAATTATTTTTTGAAAAATTTACTACAGAAAAGGCAATCCCTGGCGCAATTAAAATTTGCGACAGTAAAAAAATATTTTTTGAAAAATTTACCGTAGAAAAGGCAATCCCTGGCGCAATTAAAATTTGCGACAGTAAAAAATTATTTTTTGAAAAATTTACTATAGAAAAGGCAATCCCTGGCGTAATTAAAATTTGCGACCGTAAAAAATTATTTTTTGAAAAATTTACTATAGAAGAGGCAATCCCTGGCGCAATTAAAATTTTCGACAGTAAAAACTTAATTTTTGAAAAATTTACTATAGTAAAGGCAATCCCTGGCGCAATTAAAATTTGCGACAGTATAAAATTAATTTTTGGAAAATTTACAATAGAAAAGGCAATCCCTGGCGCAATTAAAATTTGCGACAGTATAAAATTAAATTTTGAAAAATTTACTATAAAATTAAATTTTGAAAAATTTACTATAGAAAAGGCAATCCTTGGCGTAATTAAAATTTGCGACAGTAAAAAATTATTTTTTGAAAAATTTACTATAGAAAAGGCAATCCCTGGCGTATTTAAAATTTGCGACAGTAAAAAATTATTTTTTGAAAAATTTACTATAGAATAGGCAATCCCTTGCGCAATTAAAATTTGTGACAGTAAAAAATGATTTTTTGATAAATTTACTATAGAAAAGGCAATCCCTGGCGCAATTAAAATTTGCGACAATAAAAAATTATTTTTTGAAAAATTTACTGTAGAAAAGGCAATCCCTGGCGTTATTAAAATTTGTGACAGTAAAAAATTAATTTTTGAAAAATTTACTATAGAAAAGGCAATCCCTGGCGTAATTAAAATTTGCGACAGTAAAAAATTATTTTTTGAATAATTTACTATAGAAAAGGCAATCCCTGGCGCAATTAAAATTTGCGACAGTAGAAAATTATTTTTTGAAAAATTTACTATAGAAAAGGCAATCCCTGGCGCAATTAAAATTTGCGACAATAAAAAATGATTTTTTGAAAAATTTACTGTAGAAAAGGCAATCAATCCCTGGCGCAATTAAAATTTGCGACAGTATAAAATTATTTTTTGAAAAATTTACTATAGAAAAGGCAATCCCTTGCGCAATTAAAATTTGCGACAATAAAAAATTATTTTTTGAAAAATTACTGTAGAAAAGGCAATCAATCCCTGGCGCAATTAAAATTTGCGACAGTATAAAATTATTTTTTGAAAAATTTACTATAGAAAAGGCAATCCCTTGCGCAATTAAAATCTGTGACAGTAAAAAATGATTTTTTGAAAAATTTACTGTAAAAAAGGCAATCCCTGGCGTAATTAAAATTTGCGACAGTAAAAAATTAATTTTTGAAAAATTTACTATTGAAAAGGCAATCCCTGGCGTAATTAAAATTTGCGACAGTAAAAAATTATTTTTTGAATAATTTACTATAGAAAAGGCAATCCCTGGCGCAATTAAAATTTGCGACAGTAGAAAATTATTTTTTGAAAAATTTACTATAGAAAAGGCAATCCCTGGCGCAATTAAAATTTGCGACAATAAAAAATTATTTTTTGAAAAATTTACTGTAGAAAAGGCAATCCCTGGCGTAATTAAAATTTGCGACAGTAAAAAATTAATTTTTGAAAAATTTACTATAGAAAAGGCAATCCCTGGCGTAATTAAAATTTGCGACAGTAAAAAATTATTTTTTGAATAATTTACTATAGAAAAGGCAATCCCTGGCGCAATTAAAATTTGCGACAGTAGAATATTATTTTTTGAAAAATTTACTATAGAAAAGGCAATCCCTGGCGTAGTTAAAATTTGCGACAGTAAAAAATTAATTTTTGAAAAATTTATTATAGAAAAAGCAATCCCTGGCGCAATTAAAATTTGCGACAGCATAAAATTAATTTGTGAAAAATTTACTGTAGAAAAGGCAATCCCTGGCGCTATTAAAATTTGGGACAATAGAAAATTATTTTTTGAAAAATTTACTATAGAAAAGGCAGTCCCTGGCGCAGTTAAAATTTGCGACAGTAAAAAAATATTTTTTGAAAAATTTACTATAGAAAAGGCAATCCCTGGCGTAATTAAAATTTGCGACAGTAAAAAATTATTTTTTGAATAATTTACTATAGAAAAGGTAATCCCTGGCGTAATTAAAATTCTCGACAGTAAAAAATTAGTTTTTGAAAAATATACTATAGAAAAGGCAATCCCTGGCGCAATTAAAATTTGCGACAGTAAAAAATAATTTTTTGAAAAATTTACTTAAGAAAAGGCAATCCCTGGCGCAATTAAAATTTGCGACAGTAAAAAATTATTTTTTGAAAAATTTACTATAGAAAAGGCAATCCCTGGCGCAATTAAAATTTGCGACAGTATAAAATTAAATTTTGAAAAATTTACTATAAAATTAAATTTTGAAAAATTTACTATAGAAAAGGCAATCCCTGGCGTAATTAAAATTTGCGACAGTAAAAAATTATTTTTTGAAAAATATACTATAGAAAAGGCAATCCCTGGCGTATTTAAAATTTGCGACAGTAAAAAATTATTTTTTGAAAAATTTACTATAGAAAAGGCAATATCTGGCGTATTTAAAATTTGCGACAGTATAAAATTAAATTTTGAAAAATTTACTATAGAAAAGGCAATCCCTGGCGTAATTAAAATTTGCGACAGTAAAAAATTAGTTTTTGAAAAATTTTCTATAGAAAAGGCAATCCCTGGCGCAATTAAAATTTGCGACAGTATAAAATTAATTTTTGAAAAATTTACTATAGAAAAGGCAATCCCTGGCGCAATTAAAATTTGCGACAGTATAAAATTAAATTTTGAAAAATTTACTATACAAAAGGCAATCCCTGGCGTAATTAAAATTTGCGACAGTAAAAAATTATATTTTGAAAAATTTACTATAGAAAAGGCAATCCCTGGCGCAATTAAAATTTGCGACAATAAAAAATTATTTTTTGAAAAATTTACTGTAGAAAAGGCAATCAATCCCTGGCGCAATTAAAATTTGCGACAGTATAAAATTATTTTTTGAAAAATTTACTATAGAAAAGGCAATCCCTTTCGCATTTAAAATTTGTGACAGTAAAAAATGATTTTTTGATAAATTTACTATAGAAAAGGCAATCCCTGGCGCAATTAAAATTTGCGACAATAAAAAATTATTTTTTGAAAAATTTACTGTAGAAAAGGCAATCCCTGGCGTAATTAAAATTTGTGACAGTAAAAAATTAATTTTTGAAAAATTTACTATAGAAAAGGCAATCCCTGGCGTAATTAAAATTTGCGACAGTAAAAAATTATTTTTTGAATAATTTACTATAGAAAAGGCAATCCCTGGCGCAATTAAAATTTGCGACAGTAGAAAATTATTTTTTGAAAAATTTACTATAGAAAAGGCAATCCCTGGCGCAATTAAAATTTGCGACAATAAAAAATAATTTTTTGAAAAATTTACTGTAGAAAAGGCAATCAATCCCTGGCGCAATTAAAATTTGCGACAGTATAAAATTATTTTTTGAAAAATTTACTATAGAAAAGGCAATCCCTTGCGCAATTAAAATTTGCGACAATAAAAAATTATTTTTTGAAAAATTTACTGTAGAAAAGGCAATCAATCCCTGGCGCAATTAAAATTTGCGACAGTATAAAATAATTTTTTGAAAAATTTACTATAGAAATGGCAATCCCTTGCTCAATTAAAATTTGTGACAGTAAAAAATGATTTTTTGAAAAATTTACTGTAAAAAAGGCAATCCCTGGCGTAATTAAAATTTTTCGACAGTAAAAAATTAATTTTTGAAAAACTTACTATAGAAAAGGCAATCCCTGGCGTAATTAAAATTTGCGACAGTGAAAAATTATTTTTTGAATAATTTACTATAGAAAAGGCAATCCCTGGCGCAATTAAAATTTGCGACAGTAGAAAATTATTTTTTGAAAAATTTACTATAGAAAAGGCAATCCCTGGCGCAATTAAAATTTGCGACAATAAAAAATTATTTTTTGAAAAATTTACTGTAGAAAAGGCAATCCCTGGCGTAATTAAAATTTGCGACAGTAAAAAATTAATTTTTGAAAAATTTACTATAGAAAAGGCAATCCCTGGCGTAATTAAAATTTGCGACAGTAAAAAATTATTTTTTGAATAATTTACTATAGAAAAGGCAATCCCTGGCGTAATTAAAATTCTCGACAGTAAAAAATTAGTTTTTGAAAAATATACTATAGAAAAGGCAATCCCTGGCGTAATTAAAATTTGCGACAGTAAAAAATTATTTTTTGCAAAATTTACTATAGAAAAGGCAATCCCTGGCGCAATTAAAATTTGCGACAGTAAAAAATAATTTTTTGAAAAATTTACTTAAGAAAAGGCAATCCCTGGCGCAATTAAAATTTGCGATAGTAAAAAATTATTTTTTGAAAAATTTACTATAGAAAAGGCAATCCCTGGCGCAATTAAAATTTGCGACAGTATAAAATTATTTTTTGAAAAATTTACTATAGAATAGGCAATCCCTGGCGCAATTAAAATTTGCGACAGTAAAAAATTATTTTTTGAAAAATTTACTGTAGAAAAGGCAGTCCCTGGCGCAATTAAAATTTGCGACAGTAAAAAATTATTTTTTGAAAAATTTACTATAGAAAAGCAATCCCTGGCGTAATTAAAATTTGCGACAGTAAAAAATTTATTTTTGAAAAATTTACTATAGAAAAGGCAATCCCTGGCGTAATTAAAATTTGCGACAATAAAAAATTATTTTTTGAATAATTTACTATAGAAAAGGCAATCCCTGGCGCAATTAAAATTTGCGACAGTGGAAAATTATTTTTTGAAAGATATACTATAGAAAAGGCAATCCCTGGCGTAATTAAAATTTGCGACAGTAAAAAATTAATTTTTGAAAAATTTATTATAGAAAAGGCAATCCCTGGCGCAATTAAAATTTGCGACAGTATAAAATTAATTTGTGAAAAATTTACTGTAGAAAAGGCAATCCCTGGGGCAATTCAAATTTGCGACAATAGAAAATTATTTTTTGAAAAATTTACTATAGAAAAGGCAATCCCTGGCGCAATTAAAATTTGCGACAGTAAAGAATTATTTTTTGAAAAATTTACTATAGAAAAGGCAATCCCTGGCGCAATTAAAATTTGCGACAGTAAAGAATTATTTTTTGAAAAATTTACTATAGAAAAGGCAATCCCTGGCGTAATTAAAATTTGCGACAGTAAAAAATTATTTTTTGAATAATTTACTATAGAAAAGGCAATCCCTGGCGTAATTAAAATTTTCGACAGTAAAAAATTAGTTTTTGAAAAATATACTATAGAAAAGGCAATCCCTGGCGCAATTAAAATTTGCGACAGTAAAAAATTATTTTTTGAAAAATTTACTGTAGAAAGGGAAAACCCTGGCGCAATTAAAATTTGCGACAGTATAAAATTATTTTTTGAGAAATTTACTATAGAAAAGGCAATTCCTGGCGCAATTAAAATTTGCGACGGTATAAAATTAATTTTTGAAAAATTTATTATAGAAGAGGCAATCCCTGGCGCAATTAAAATTTTCGGTTATAAAAAATTAGTTTTTGAAAAATATACTATAGAAACGGCAATCCCTGGCGTAATTAAAATTTGCGACAGTAAAAAATTATTTTTTGCAAAATTTACTATAGAAAAGGCAATCCCTGGCGCAATTAAAATTTGCGACAGTAAAAAATTATTTTTTGAAAAATTTACTATAGAAAAGGCAATCCCTGGCGCAATTAAAATTTTCGACAGTATAAAATTAAACTTTGAAAAATTTACTATAGAAAAGGCAATCCCTGGCGTAATTAAAATTTGCGACAGTAAAAAATTATTTTTTGAAAAATTTACTATAGAAAAGGCAATCCCTGGCGTATTTAAAATTTTGCGACAGTAAAAAATTATTTTTTGAAATATTTACTATAGAAAAGGCAATCCCTGGCGTATTTAAAATTGCGACAGTATAAAATTAAATTTTGAAAAATTTACTATAGAAAAGGCAATCCCTGGCGTAATTAAAATTTGCGACAGTAAAAAATTAGTTTTTGAAAAATTTACTATAGAAAAGGCAATCCCTGGTGTATTTAAAATTTGCGACAGTAAAAAATTATTTTTTGAATAATTTACTATAGAAAAGGCAATCCCTGGCGCAATTAAAATTTGCGACAGTAAAAAATTATTTTTTGCAAAATTTACTATAGAAAAGGCAATCCGTGGCGCAATTAAAATTTGCGACAGTAAAAAAATTATTTTTTGATAATATACTATAGAAAAGGCAATCCATGTCGTAATTAAAATTTCCGACAGTAAAAAATTATTTTTTGAATAATTTACTATAGAAAAGGCAATCTCTGGCGCAATTAAAATTTGCGACAGTATAAAATTAATTTTTGAAAAATTTACTATAGAAAAGGCAATCCCTGGCGCAATTAAAATTTGCGACAGTATAAAATTAAATTTTGAAAAATT
The DNA here is from genome assembly GCA_963930735.1 of Dioctria linearis. Classification (NCBI taxonomy): domain Eukaryota; kingdom Metazoa; phylum Arthropoda; class Insecta; order Diptera; family Asilidae; genus Dioctria; species Dioctria linearis. The sequence continues at coordinate 76,481 of CAWVNZ010000780.1, forward strand.
TACTATAGAAAAGGCAATCCCTGGCGTACTAAAATTTGCGACAGTAAAAAATTATTTTTTGAAAAATTTACTATAGAAAAGGCAATCCCTGGCGTAATTAAAATTTGCCACAGTAAAAAATTAGTTTTTGAATAATTTTACTATAGAAAAGGCAATCCCTGGCGCAATTAAAATTTGCGACAGTAAAAAATTATTTTTTGCAAAATTTACTATAGAAAAGGCAATCCGTGGCGCAATTAAAAATTTGCGACAGTAAAAAATTATTTTTTGAATAATATACTATAGAAAAGGCAATCCATGTCGTAATTAAAATTTCCGACAGTAAAAAATTATTTTTTGAATAATTTACTATAGAAAAGGCAATCTCTGGCGCAATTAAAATTTGCGACAGTATAAATTAATTTTTGAAAAAATTTACTATAGAAAAGGCAATCCCTGGCGCAATTAAAATTTGCGACAGTATAAAATTAAATTTTGAAAAATTTACTATAGAAAAGGCAATCCCTGGCGTAACTAAAATTTGCGACAGTAAAAAAATTATTTTTTGAAAAATTTACTATAGAAAAGGCAATCCCTGGCGTAATTAAAATTTGCCACAGTAAAAAATTATTTTTTGAATAATTTACTATAGAAAAGGCAATCCCTGGCGAAATTAAAATTTGTGGCAGTATAAAATTAATTTTGAAAACTTTACTATCGAAAAGGCAATCCCTGGCGAAGTTAAAATTTGCGACAGTAAAAAATTATTTTTTGAAAAAATTTACTATAGAAAAGGCAATCCCTGGCGCAATTAAAATTTGCGACAGTAGAAAATTATATTTTGAAAAATTTACTGTAGAAAAGGCAATCCCTGGCGCAATTAAAATTTGCGACAGTAAAAAATTAATTTTTGAAAAATTTACTATAGAAAAGGCAATTCCCTGGCGTAATTAAAATTTGCGACAGTGAAAGATTAATTTTTGAAAAATTTACTGTAGAAAAGGCAATCCCTGGCGCAATTAAAATTTGCGACAGTAAAAAATTATTTTTTGAATAATTTACTATAGAAAAGGCAATCCTTGGCGTAATTAAAATTTGCGACAGTAAAAAATTATTTTTTGAATAATTTACTATAGAAAAGGCAATCCCTGGAGGATTTAAAATTTGCGACAGTAAAAAATAATTTTTGAAAAATTTACTATCGAAAAGGCAATCCCTGGCGTAATTAAAATTTGCGACAGTAAAAAATTATTTTTTGAAAAATGTACTATAGAAAAGGCAATCCCTGGCGTAATTAAAATTTGCGACAATATAAAATTAAATTTTGAAAAATTTACTATAGAAAAGACAATCCCTGGCGCAATTAAAATTTGCTACAGTAAAAAAATTAGTTTTTGAAAAATTTTCTATAGAAAAGGCAATCCCTGGCGCAATTAAAATTTGCGACAGTAAAAAATTATTTTTTGAAAAATTTACTATAGAAAAGGCAACTCTAGCGTATTTAAAATATGCGACAGTAAAAAATTATTTTTTGAAAAATTTACTGTAGAAAAGGCAATCCCTGGCGCAATTAAAACTTGCGACAGTAAAAAATTATTTTTGAAAAATTTACTATAGAAAAGGCAATCCCCTGGCGAAGTTAAAAATTTGCGACAGTAAAAAATTATTTTTTGAAAAATTTACTATAGAAAAGGCAATTCCCTGGCGCAATTAAAATTTGCGACAGTAAAAAATTATTTTTTGAAAAATTTACTGTAGAAAAGGCAATCCCTGACGCAATTAAAACTTGCGACAGTAAAAAATTAATTTTTGAAAAATTTACTATCGAAAAGGCAATCCCTGGCGAAGTTAAAATTTGCGACAGTAAAAAATTATTTTTTGAAAAATTTACTATAGAAAAAGGCAATCCCTGGCGCAATTAAAATTTGCGACAGTAGAAAATTATATTTTGAAAAAATTTACTGTAGAAAAGGCAATCCCTGGCGCAATTAAAATTTGCGACAGTAAAAAATTAATTTTTGAAAAATTTACTATAGAAAAGGCAATCCCTGGCGTAATTAAAATTTGCGACAGTGAAAGATTAATTTTTGAAAAAATTTACTGTAGAAAAGGCAATCCTGGCGCAATTAAAATTTGCGACAGTAAAAAATTATTTTTTGAATAATTTACTATAGAAAAGGCAATCCTTGGCGTAATTAAAATTTGCGAACAGTAAAAAAATTATTTTTGAATAATTTACTATAGAAAAGGCAATCCCTGGAGGATTTAAAATTTGCGACAGTAAAAAAATAATTTTTGAAAAATTTACTATCGAAAAGGCAATCCCTGGCGTAATTAAAATTTGCGACAGTAAAAAAATTATTTTTGAAAAATGTACTATAGAAAAGGCAATCCCTGGCGTAATTAAAATTTGCGACAATATAAAATTAAATTTGAAAAATTTACTATAGAAAAGACAATCCCTGGCGCAATTAAAATTTGCGACAATATAAAATTAAATTTTGAAAAATTTACTATAGAAGAGGCAATCCCTGGCGCAATTAAAATTTGCGACAGTAAAAAATTATTTTTTGAAAAATTTACTATAGAAAAGGCAATCTTAGCGTATTTAAAATATGCGACAGTAAAAAATTATTTTTTGAAAAATTTACTGTAGAAAAGGCAATCCCTGGCGCAATTAAAACTTGCGACAGTAAAAAATTATTTTTGAAAAATTTACTATAGAAAAGGCAATCCCTGGCGCAATTAAAATTTGCGACAGTATAAAATTATTTTTTGAAAAAATTTACTGTAGAAAAGGCAATCCCTGGCGCAATTAAAATTTGCGACAGTAGAAAATCATTTTTTGCAAAATTTACTATAGAAAAAGGCAATCCCTGGCGTAATTAAAATTTGCGACAGTAAAAAATTATTTTTTGAAAAATTTACTATAGAAAAAGCAATTCCTGGCGCAATTAAAATTTGCGACAGTAAAAAATTATTTTTTGAATAATTTACTATAGAAAAGGCAATCCCTGGCGCAATCAAAATTTGCGACAGCAGAAAATTATTTTTTGCAAATTTACTATAGAAAAGGCAATCCCTGGCGTAATTAAAATTTGCGACAGTAACAAATTATTTTTTGAATAATTTACTATAGAAAAGGCAATCCCTGGCGAAATTAAAATTTGCGACAGAAAAAATTATTTTTTGAATAATTTACTATAGACAAGGCAATCCCTGGCGTAATTAAAATTTGCGACAGTAAAAAATTATTTTTTGCAACATTTACTATAGAAAAGGCAATCCCTGGCGCAATTAAAATTAGCGACAGTAAAAAATTATTTTTTGAATAATTTACTATAGAAAAGGCAATCCCTGGCGTAATTAAAATTTGCGACAGTAAAAAATTATTTTTTGAATAATTTACTATAGAAATGGCAATCCCTGGCGGACGTAAAATTTGCGACAGTAAAAAATTAATTTTTGAAAAATTTACTATAGAAAAGGCAATCCCTGGCGTAACTAAAATTTGCGACAGTAAAAAATTATTTTTTGAAAAATTTACTATAGAAAAGGCAATCCCTGGCGTAGTTTAAAATTTGCGACAGTATAAAATTAAATTTTGAAAAATTTACTATAGAAAAGGGCAATCCCTGGCGTAATTAAAATTTGCGACAGTAAAAAATTATTTTTTGAAAATTTACTATAGAAAAGGCAATCCCTGGCGTATTTACAATTTGCGGACAGTAAAACATTATTTTTTGAAAAATTTACTATAGAAAAGGCAATCCCTGGCGTATTTAAAATTTGCGACAGTATAAAATTAAATTTTTGAAAAATTTACTATAGAAAAGGCAATCCCTGGCGTAATTAAAATTTGCGACAGTAAAAAATTATTTTTTGAATAATTTACTATAGAAAAGGCAATCCCTGGCGTAATTAAAATTTGCGACATTAAAAAATTATTTTTTGAAAAATTTACTATAGAAAAGGCAATCCCTGGCGTAATTAAAATTTGCGACAGTAAAAAATTAGTTTTTGAAAAATTTACTACGGAAAAGGTAAACCCTGGCTTAATTAAAATTTGCGACAGTAAAAAATTATTTTTTGAATAATTTACTATAGAAAAGGCAATCCCTGGCGAAATTAAAATTTGCGGCAGTATAAAATTAATTTTTGAAAAATTTACTATAGAAAAGGCAATCCCTGGCGCAGTTAAAATTTGCGACAGTATAAAATTAAATTTTGAAAAATTTACTATAGAAAAGGCAATCCCTGGCGTAATTAAAATTTGCGACAGTAAAAAATTTTTTTTTGAAAAATTTAATATAGAAAAGGCAATCCCTGGCGTATTTAAAATTTGCGACAGTAAAAAATTATTTTTTGAATAATTTACTACAGAAAAGGCAATACCTGGCGCAATTAAAATTTGCGACAGTAAAAAATTATTTTTTGAAAAATTTACTATAGAAAAGGCAATCCCTGGCGCAGTTAAAATTTGCGACAGTAGAAAATTATTTTTTGAAAAATTTACTGCAGAAAAGGCAATCCCTGGCGCAATTAAAATTTGCGACAGTAAAAAATTAATTTTTGAAAAATTTACTATAGAAAAGGCAATCCCTGGCGCAATTAAAATTTGCGACAGTATAAAATTAAATTTTGAAAAATTTACTATAGAAAAGGCAATCCCTGGCGTATTTAAAATTTGCGACAGTAAAAAACTATTTTTTGAAAAATTTACTATAGAAAAGGCAATCCCTGGCGTAATTAAAATTAGCGACAGTAAAAAATTATTTTTTGAAAAATTTACTGTAGAAAAGGCAATCCCTGGCGCGATTAAAATTTGCGACAGTAAAAAATTATTTTTTGAAAAATTTACTATAGAAAAGGCAATCCCTGGCGTAATTAAAATTTGCGACAGTATAAAATTAAATTTTGAAAAATTTACTATAGAAAAGGCAATCCCTGGCGCAATTAAAACTTGCGACAGTTAAAAATTATTTTTTGAAAAATTTACTGTAGAAAAGGCAATCCCTGACGCAATTAAAATTTGCGGCAGTAGAAATTATTTTTTGAAAAATTTACTAAAGAAAAGGCAATCCCTGGCGTAATTAAAATTTGCGACAGTATAAAATTATTTTTGAAAAATTTACTATAGAAAAGGCAATCCCTGGCGCAATTAAAATTTGCGACAGTAAAAAATTATTTTTTGAAAAATTTAATGTAGAAAAGGCAATCCCCGGCGCAATTAAAATTTGCGACAGTATAAAATTATTTTTTGAAAAATTTACTATAGAAAAGGCAATCCCTGGCGCGATTAAAATTTGCCACAGTAAAAAATTATTTTTTTGAAAAATTGACTGTAGAAAAGGCAATCCCTGGCGCAATTAAAATTTGCGACAATATAAAATTAAATTTTGAAAAATTTACTATAGAAGAGGCAATCCCTGGCGCAATTAAAATTTGCGACAGTAAAAAATTATTTTTTGAAAAATTTACTATAGAAAAGGCAATCTAGCGTATTTAAAATATGCGACAGTAAAAAATTATTTTTTGAAAAATTTACTGTAGAAAAGGCAATCCCTGGCGCAATTAAAACTTGCGACAGTAAAAAATTATTTTTTGAAAAATTTACTATAGAAAAGGCAATCCCTGGCGCAATTAAAATTTGCGACAGTATAAAATTATTTTTTGAAAAATTTACTGTAGAAAAGGCAATCCCTGGCGCAATTAAAATTTGCGACAGTAGAAAATCATTTTTTGCAAAATTTACTATAGAAAAGGCAATCCCTGGCGTAATTAAAATTTGCGACAGTAAAAAATTATTTTTTGAAAAATTTACTATAGAAAAAGCAATTCCTGGCGCAATTAAAATTTGCGACAGTAAAAAATTATTTTTTGAATAATTTACTATAGAAAAGGCAATCCCTGGCGCAATCAAAATTTGCGACAGCAGAAAATTATTTTTTGCAAATTTACTATAGAAAAGGCAATCCCTGGCGTAATTAAAATTTGCGACAGTAACAAATTATTTTTTGAATAATTTACTATAGAAAAGGCAATCCCTGGCGAAATTAAAATTTGCGACAGAAAAAATTATTTTTTGAATAATTTACTATAGACAAGGCAATCCCTGGCGTAATTAAAATTTGCGACAGTAAAAAATTATTTTTTGCAACATTTACTATAGAAAAGGCAATCCCTGGCGCAATTAAAATTAGCGACAGTAAAAAATTATTTTTTGAATAATTTACTATAGAAAAGGCAATCCCTGGCGTAATTAAAATTTGCGACAGTAAAAAATTATTTTTTGAATAATTTACTATAGAAATGGCAATCCCTGGCGGACGTAAAATTTGCGACAGTAAAAAATTAATTTTTGAAAAATTTACTATAGAAAAGGCAATCCCTGGCGTAACTAAAATTTGCGACAGTAAAAAATTATTTTTTGAAAAATTTACTATAGAAAAGGCAATCCCTGGCGTAGTTAAAATTTGCGACAGTATAAAATTAAATTTTGAAAAATTTACTATAGAAAAGGCAATCCCTGGCGTAATTAAAATTTGCGACAGTAAAAAATTATTTTTTGAAAAATTTACTATAGAAAAGGCAATCCCTGGCGTATTTACAATTTGCGACAGTAAAACATTATTTTTTGAAAAATTTACTATAGAAAAGGCAATCCCTGGCGTATTTAAAATTTGCGACAGTATAAAATTAAATTTTTGAAAAATTTACTATAGAAAAGGCAATCCCTGGCGTAATTAAAATTTGCGACAGTAAAAAATTATTTTTTGAATAATTTACTATAGAAAAGGCAATCCCTGGCGTAATTAAAATTTGCGACATTAAAAAATTATTTTTTGAAAAATTTACTATAGAAAAGGCAATCCCTGGCGTAATTAAAATTTGCGACAGTAAAAAATTAGTTTTTGAAAAATTTACTACGGAAAAGGTAAACCCTGGCTTAATTAAAATTTGCGACAGTAAAAAATTATTTTTTGAATAATTTACTATAGAAAAGGCAATCCCTGGCGAAATTAAAATTTGCGGCAGTATAAAATTAATTTTTGAAAAATTTACTATAGAAAAGGCAATCCCTGGCGCAGTTAAAATTTGCGACAGTATAAAATTAAATTTTGAAAAATTTACTATAGAAAAGGCAATCCCTGGCGTAATTAAAATTTGCGACAGTAAAAAATTTTTTTTTGAAAAATTTAATATAGAAAAGGCAATCCCTGGCGTATTTAAAATTTGCGACAGTAAAAAATTATTTTTTGAATAATTTACTACAGAAAAGGCAATACCTGGCGCAATTAAAATTTGCGACAGTAAAAAATTATTTTTTGAAAAATTTACTATAGAAAAGGCAATCCCTGGCGCAGTTAAAATTTGCGACAGTAGAAAATTATTTTTTGAAAAATTTACTGCAGAAAAGGCAATCCCTGGCGCAATTAAAATTTGCGACAGTAAAAAATTAATTTTTGAAAAATTTACTATAGAAAAGGCAATCCCTGGCGCAATTAAAATTTGCGACAGTATAAAATTAAATTTTGAAAAATTTACTATAGAAAAGGCAATCCCTGGCGTATTTAAAATTTGCGACAGTAAAAAACTATTTTTTGAAAAATTTACTATAGAAAAGGCAATCCCTGGCGTAATTAAAATTAGCGACAGTAAAAAATTATTTTTTGAAAAATTTACTGTAGAAAAGGCAATCCCTGGCGCGATTAAAATTTGCGACAGTAAAAAATTATTTTTTGAAAAATTTACTATAGAAAAGGCAATCCCTGGCGTAATTAAAATTTGCGACAGTATAAAATTAAATTTTGAAAAATTTACTATAGAAAAGGCAATCCCTGGCGCAATTAAAACTTGCGACAGTTAAAAATTATTTTTTGAAAAATTTACTGTAGAAAAGGCAATCCCTGACGCAATTAAAATTTGCGGCAGTAGAAATTATTTTTTGAAAAATTTACTAAAGAAAAGGCAATCCCTGGCGTAATTAAAATTTGCGACAGTATAAAATTATTTTTGAAAAATTTACTATAGAAAAGGCAATCCCTGGCGCAATTAAAATTTGCGACAGTAAAAAATTATTTTTTGAAAAATTTAATGTAGAAAAGGCAATCCCCGGCGCAATTAAAATTTGCGACAGTATAAAATTATTTTTTGAAAAATTTACTATAGAAAAGGCAATCCCTGGCGCGATTAAAATTTGCCACAGTAAAAAATTATTTTTTTGAAAAATTGACTGTAGAAAAGGCAATCCCTGGCGCAATTAAAATTTGCGACAGTATAAAATTAAATTTTGAAAAATTTACTATAGAAAAGGCAATCCCTGGCGTATTTAAAATTTGCGACAGTAAAAAATTATTTTTTGAAAAATTTACTATAGAAAAGGCAATCCCTGGCGCAATTAAAACTTGCGACAGTTAAAAATTATTTTTTGAAAAATTTAGTGTAGAAAAGGCAATCCCTGGCGCAATTAAAATTTGCGACAGTATAAAATTATTTTTTGAAAAATTTACTAAAGAAAAGGCAATCCCTGGCGTAATTAAAATTTGCGACAGTATAAAATTATTTTTTGAAAAATTTACCATAGAAAAGGCAATCCCTGGCGCAATTAAAATTTGCGACAGTAAAAAATTATTTTTTGAAAAATTTACTGTAGAAAAGTAAATCCCTGGCGCAATTAAGATTTGCCACAGTAAAAAATTATTTTTTGAAAAATTGACTGTAGAAAAGGCAATCCCTGGCGCAATTAAAATTTGCGACAGTAAAAAATAATTTTTTGAAAAATTTACTATAGAAAAGGCAATCCCTGGCGTAATTAAAATTTGCGACAGTAAAAAATTAGTTTTTGAAAAATTTACTATGGAAAAGGCAAACCCTGGCTTAATTAAAATTTGCGACAGTAAAAAATTATTTTTTGAATAATTTAGTGTAGAAAAGGCAATCCCTGGCGCAATTAAAATTTGCGACAGTATAAAATTATTTTTTGAAAAATTTACTAAAGAAAAGGCAATCCCTGGCATAATTAAAATTTGCGACAGTATAAAATTATTTTTTGAAAAATTTACTATAGAAAAGGCAATCCCTGGCGTATTTAAAATTTGCGACAGTATAAAATTAAATTTTTGAAAAATTTACTATAGAAAAGGCAATCCCTGGCGTAATTAAAATTTGCGACAGTAAAAAATTAGTTTTTGAAAAATTTACTATAGAAAAGGCAATCCCTGGCGTAATTAAAATTTGCGACAGTAAAAAATTATTTTTTGAAAAATTTACTATAGAAAAGGCAATCCCTGGCGTAATTAAAATTTGCGACAGTAAAAAATTAGTTTTTGAAAAATTTACTATGGAAAAGGCAAACCCTGGCTTAATTAAAATTTGCGACAGTAAAAAATTATTTTTTGAATAATTTACTATAGAAAAGGCAATCCCTGGCGAAATAAAAATTTGCGGCAGTATAAAATTAATTTTGAAAAATTTACTATAGAAAAGGCAATCCCTGGCGCAGTTAAAATTTGCGACAGTATAAAATTAAATTTTGAAAAATTTACTATATAAAAGGCAATCCCTGGCGTAATTAAAATTTGCGACAGTAAAAAATTTTTTTTTGAAAAATTTACTATAGAAAAGGCAATCCCTGGCGTATTTAAAATTTGCGACAGTAAAAAATTATTTTTTGAATAATTTACTACAGAAAAGGCAATACCTGGCGCAATTAAAATTTGCGACAGTAAAAAATTATTTTTTGAAAAATTTACTATAAATAGGCAATCCCTGGCGCAATAAAAATTTGCGACAGTAGAAAATTATTTTTTGAAAAATTTACTGTAGAAAAGGCAATCGCTGCGCAATTAAAATTTGCGACAGTAAAAAATTAATTTTTGAAAAATTTACTATAGAAAAGGCAATCCCTGGCGTAATTAAAATTTGCGACAGTAAAAAAATAATTTTTGAAAAATTTACTGTAGAAAAGGCAATCCCTGGCGCAATTAAAATTTGCGACAGTAAAAAATTATTTTTTGAATAATTTACTATAGAAAAGGCAATCCTTGGCGTAATTAAAATTTGCGACAGTAAAAAATTAGTTTTTGAATAATTTACTATAGAAAAGGCAATCCTTGGCGGATTTAAAATTTGCGACAGTAAAAAAATAATTTTTGAAAAATTTACTAGAGAAAATGCAATCCCTGGCGTAATTAAAATTTGCGACAGTAAAAAATTATTTTTTGAAAAATGTACTATAGAAAAGGCAATCCCTGGCGTAATTAAAATTTGCGACAATATAAAATTAAATTTTGAAAAATTTACTATAGAAAAGGCAATCCCTGGCGTAATTAAAATTTGCGACAGTAAAAAATTAGTTTTTGAAAAATTTACTATAGAAAAGGCAATCCCTGGCGTAATTAAAATTTGCGACAGTAAAAAATTAGTTTTTGAAAAATTTACTATAGAAAAGGCAATCCCTGGCGTAATTAAAATTTGCGACAGTAAAAAATTATTTTTTGAAAAATTTACTATAGAAAAGGCAATCCCTGGCGTAATTAAAATTTGCGACAGTAAAAAATTAGTTTTTGAAAAATTTACTATGGAAATGGCAAACCCTGGCGTAATTAAAATTTGCGACAGCAAAAAAAATTATTTTTTGAATAATTTACTATAGAAAAGGCAATCCCTGGCGAAATTAAAATTTGCGGCAGTATAAAATTAATTTTTGAAAAATTTACTATAGAAAAGGCAATCCCTGGCGCAGTTAAAATTTGCGACAGTATAAAATTAAATTTTGAAAAAATTACTATAGAAAAGGCAATCCCTGGCGCAATTAAAATTTGCGACAGTATAAAATTATTTTTGAAAAATTTACTATAGAAAAGGCAATCCCTGGCGCAATTAAAATTTGCGACAGTAAAAAATTATTTTTTGAAAAATTTAATGTAGAAAAGGCAATCCCTGGCGCAATTAAAATTTACGACAGTATAAAATTATTTTTTGAAAAATTTACTATAGAAAAGGCAATCCCTGGCGCAATTAAAATTTGCCACAGTAAAAAATTATTTTTTGAAAAATTGACTGTAGAAAAGGCAATCCCTGGCGCAATTAAAATTTGCGACAGTATAAAATTAAATTTTGAAAAATTTACTATAGAAAAGGCAATCCCTGGCGTATTTAAAATTTGCGACAGTAAAAAATAATTTTTTGAAAAATTTACTATAGAAAAGGCAATCCCTGGCGCAATTAAAACTTGCGATAGTTAAAAATTATTTTTTGAAAAATTTACTGTAGAAAAGGCAATCCCTGGCGCAATTAAAATTTGCGACAGTATAAAATTATTTTTTGAAAAATTTACTAAAGAAAAGGCAATCCCTGGCGTAATTAAAATTTGCGACAGTATAAAATTATTTTTTGAAAAATTTACCATAGAAAAGGCAATCCCTGGCGCAATTAAAATTTGCGACAGTAAAAAAAAATTTTTTGAAAAATTTACTGTAGAAAAGGTAATCCCTGGCGCAATTAAAATTTGCCACAGTAAAAAATTATTTTTTGAAAAATTGACTGTAGAAAAGGCAATCCCTGGCGCAATTAAAATTTGCGACAGTAAAAAATAATTTTTTGAAAAATTGACTATAAAAAAGGCAATCCCTGGCGCAATGAAAATTTTCGACAGTAAAAAATTAATTTTTGAAAAATTTACTATAGAAAAGGCAGTCCCTGGCGCAATTGAAATTTGCGACAGTATAAAATTAATTTTTGAAAAATCTACTATAGAAAAGGCAATCCCTGGCGCAATTAAAATTTGCGACAGTATAAAATTAAATTTTGAAAAATTTACTATAGAAAAGGCAATCCCTGGCGTAATTAAAATTTGCGACAGTAAAAAATTATTTTTTGAAAAATTTACTATCGAAAAGGCAATCCCTGGCGTATTTACAATTTGCGACAGTAAAACATTATTTTTTGAAAAATTTACTATAGAAAAGGCAATCCCTGGCGTATTTAAAATTTGCGACAGTATAAAATTAAATTTTTGAAAAAATTACTATAGAAAAGGCAATCCCTGGCGTAATTAAAATTTGCGACAGTAAAAAATTAGTTTTTGAAAAATTTACTATAGAAAAGGCAATCCCTGGCGTAATTAAAATTTGCGACAGTAAAAAATTATTTTTTGAAAAATTTACTATAGAAAAGGCAATCCCTGGCGTAATTAAAATTTGCGACAGTAAAAAATTAGTTTTTGAAAAATTTACTATGGAAAAGGCAAACCCTGGCTTAATTAAAATTTGCGACAGTAAAAAATTATTTTTTGAATAATTTACTATAGAAAAGGCAATCCCTGGCGAAATTAAAATTTGCGGCAGTATAAAATTAATTTTTGAAAAATTTACTATAGAAAAGGCAATCCCTGGCGCAGTTAAAATTTGCGACAGTATAAAATTAAATTTTGAAAAATTTACTATAGAAAAGGCAATCCCTGGCGTAATTAAAATTTGCGACAGTAAAAAATTTTTTTTGAAAAATTTACTATAGAAAAGGCAATCCCTGGCGTATTTAAAATTTGCGACAGTAAAAAATTATTTTTTGAATAATTTACTACAGAAAAGGCAATACCTGGCGCAATTAAAATTTGCGACAGTAAAAAATTATTTTTTGAAAAATTTACTATAAAAAGGCAATCCCTGGCGCGATTAAAATTTGCGACAGTAGAAAATTATTTTTTGAAAAATTTACTGTAGAAAAGGCAATCCCTGGCGCAATTAAAATTTGCGACAGTAAAAAATTAATTTTTGAAAAATTTACTATAGAAAGGCAATCCCTGGCGTAATTAAAATTTGCGACAGTAAAAAATTAATTTTTGAAAAATTTACTGTAGAAAAGGCAATCCCTGGCGCAATTAAAATTTGCGACAGTAAAAAATTATTTTTTGAATAATTTACTATAGAAAAGGCAATCCTTGGCGTAATTAAAATTTGCGACAGTAAAAAATTAGTTTTTGAATAATTTACTATAGAAAAGGCAATCCTTGGCGGATTTAAAATTTGCGACAGTAAAAAAATAATTTTTGAAAAATTTACTAGAGAAAATGCAATCCCTGGCGTAATTAAAATTTGCGACAGTAAAAAATTATTTTTTGAAAAATGTACTATAGAAAAGGCAATCCCTGGCGTAATTAAAATTTGCGACAATATAAAATTAAATTTTGAAAAATTTACTATAGAAAAGGCAATCCCTGGCGTAATTAAAATTTGCGACAGTAAAAAATTAGTTTTTGAAAAATTTACTATAGAAAAGGCAATCCCTGGCGTAATTAAAATTTGCGACAGTAAAAAATTAGTTTTTGAAAAATTTACTATAGAAAAGGCAATCCCTGGCGTAATTAAAATTTGCGACAGTAAAAAATTATTTTTTGAAAAATTTACTATAGAAAAGGCAATCCCTGGCGTAATTAAAATTTGCGACAGTAAAAAATTAGTTTTTGAAAAATTTACTATGGAAATGGCAAACCCTGGCGTAATTAAAATTTGCGACAGCAAAAAAAATTATTTTTTGAATAATTTACTATAGAAAAGGCAATCCCTGGCGAAATTAAAATTTGCGGCAGTATAAAATTAATTTTTGAAAAATTTACTATAGAAAAGGCAATCCCTGGCGCAGTTAAAATTTGCGACAGTATAAAATTAAATTTTGAAAAAATTACTATAGAAAAGGCAATCCCTGGCGCAATTAAAATTTGCGACAGTATAAAATTAAATTTTGAAAAATTTACTATAGAAAAGGCAATCCCTGGCGTATTTAAAATTTGCGACAGTAAAAAACTATTTTTTGAAAAATTTACTATAGAAAAGGCAATCCCTGGCGTAATTAAAATTTGCGACAGTAAAAAATTATTTTTTGAAAAATTTACTGTAGAAAAGGCAATCCCTGGCGCAATTAAAATTTGCGACAGTAAAAAATTATTTTTTGAAAAATTTACTATAGAAAAGGCAATCCCTGGCGTAATTAAAATTTGCGACAGTATAAAAATAAATTTTGAAAAATTTACTATAGAAAAGGCAATCCCTGGCGCAATTAAAACTTGCGACAGTTAAAAATTATTTTTTGAAAAATTTACTGTAGAAAAGGCAATCCCTGACGCAATTAAAATTTGCGACAGTATAAAATTATTTTTTGAAAAATTTACTAAAGAAAAGGCAATCCCTGGCGTAATTAAAATTTGCGACAGTATAAAATTATTTTTGAAAAATTTACTATAGAAAAGGCAATCCCTGGCGCAATTAAAATTTGCGACAGTAAAAAATTATTTTTTGAAAAATTTAATGTAGAAAAGGCAATCCCTGGCGCAATTAAAATTTACGACAGTATAAAATTATTTTTTGAAAAATTTACTATAGAAAAGGCAATCCCTGGCGCAATTAAAATTTGCCACAGTAAAAAATTATTTTTTGAAAAATTGACTGTAGAAAAGGCAATCCCTGGCGCAATTAAAATTTGCGACAGTATAAAATTAAATTTTGAAAAATTTACTATAGAAAAGGCAATCCCTGGCGTATTTAAAATTTGCGACAGTAAAAAATAATTTTTTGAAAAATTTACTATAGAAAAGGCAATCCCTGGCGCAATTAAAACTTGCGACAGTTAAAAATTATTTTTTGAAAAATTTACTGTAGAAAAGGCAATCCCTGGCGCAATTAAAATTTGCGACAGTATAAAATTATTTTTTGAAAAATTTACTAAAGAAAAGGCAATCCCTGGCGTAATTAAAATTTGCGACAGTATAAAATTATTTTTTGAAAAATTTACCATAGAAAAGGCAATCCCTGGCGCAATTAAAATTTGCGACAGTAAAAAATAATTTTTTGAAAAATTTACTGTAGAAAAGGTAATCCCTGGCGCAATTAAAATTTGCCACAGTAAAAAATTATTTTTTGAAAAATTGACTGTAGAAAAGGCAATCCCTGGCGCAATTAAAATTTGCGACAGTAAAAAATAATTTTTTGAAAAATTGACTATAGGAAAGGCTATCCCTGGCGCAATGAAAATTTTCGACAGTAAAAAATTAATTTTTGAAAAATTTACTATAGAAAAGGCAATCCCTGGCGCAATTAAAATTTGCGACAGTATAAAATTAATTTTTGAAAAATCTACTATAGAAAAGGCAATCCCTGGCGCAATTAAAATTTGCGACAGTATAAAATTAAATTTTGAAAAATTTACTATAGAAAAGGCAATCCCTGGCGTAATTAAAATTTGCGACAGTAAAAAATTATTTTTTGAAAAATTTACTATAGAAAAGGCAATCCCTGGCGTATTTACAATTTGCGACAGTAAAACATTATTTTTTGAAAAATCTACTATAGAAAAGGCAATCCCTGGCGTATTTAAAATTTGCGACAGTATAAAATTAAATTTTTGAAAAATTTACTATAGAATAGGCAATCCCTGGCGTAATTAAAATTTGCGACAGTAAAAAATTAGTTTTTGAAAAATTTACTATAGAAAAGGCAATCCCTGGCGTAATTAAAATTTGCGACAGTAAAAAATTATTTTTTGAAAAATTTACTATAGAAAAGGCAATCCCTGGCGTAATTAAAATTTGCGACAGTAAAAAATTAGTTTTTGAAAAATTTACTATGGAAAAGGCAAACCCTGGCTTAATTAAAATTTGCGACAGTAAAAAATTATTTTTTGAATAATTTACTATAGAAAAGGCAATCCCTGGCGAAATTAAAATTTGCGGCAGTATAAAATTAATTTTTGAAAAATTTACTATAGAAAAGGCAATCCCTGGCGCAGTTAAAATTTGCGACAGTATAAAATTAAATTTTGAAAAATTTACTATAGAAAAGGCAATCCCTGGCGTAATTAAAATTTGCGACAGTAAAAAAATTTTTTTTGAAAAATTTACTATAGAAAAGGCAATCCCTGGCGTATTTAAAATTTGCGACAGTAAAAAATTATTTTTTGAATAATTTACTACAGAAAAGGCAATACCTGGCGCAATTAAAATTTGCGACAGTAAAAAATTATTTTTTGAAAAATTTACTATAAAAAGGCAATCCCTGGCGCGATTAAAATTTGCGACAGTAGAAAATTATTTTTTGAAAAATTTACTGTAGAAAAGGCAATCCCTGGCGCAATTAAAATTTGCGACAGTAAAAAATTAATTTTTGAAAAATTTACTATAGAAAGGCAATCCCTGGCGTAATTAAAATTTGCGACAGTAAAAAATTAATTTTTGAAAAATTTACTGTAGAAAAGGCAATCCATGGCGCAATTAAAATTTGCGACAGTAAAAAATTATTTTTTGAATAATTTACTATAGAAAAGGCAATCCTTGGCGTAATTAAAATTTACGACAGTAAAAAATTAGTTTTTGAATAATTTACTATAGAAAAGGCAATCCCTGGCGGATTTAAAATTTGCGACAGTAAAAAAATAATTTTTGAAAAATTTACTAGAGAAAATGCAAACCCTGGCGTAATTAAAATTTGCGACAGTAAAAAATTATTTTTTGAAAAATGTACTATAGAAAAGGCAATCCCTGGCGTAATTAAAATTTGCGACAATATAAAATTAAATTTTGAAAAATTTACTATAGAAAAGGCAATCCCTGGCGTAATTAAAATTTGCGACAGTAAAAAATTATTTTTTGAAAAATTTACTATAGAAAAGTCAATCCCTGGCGTATTTAAAATTTGCGACAGTATAAAATTAATTTTTGAAAAATTTACTATAGAAAAGGCAATACCTGGCGCAGTAAAAATTTGCGACAGTATAAAATTAAATTTTGAAAAATTTACTATGGAAAAGGCAATCCCTGGCGCAATTAAAATTTGCGACAGTATAAAATTAAATTTTGAAAAATTTACTATAGAAAAGGCAATCCCTGGCGTATTTAAAATTTGCGACAGTAAAAAATTAAATTTTGAAAAATTTACTATAGAAAAGGCAATCCCTGGCGCAATTAAAATTTGCGACAGTATAAAATTATTTTTTGAAAAATTTACTAAAGAAAAGGCAATCCCTGGCGTAATTAAAATTTGCGACAGTATAAAATTATTTTTTGAAAAATTTACCATAGAAAAGGCAATCCCTGGCGCAATTAAAATTTGCGACAGTAAAAAATTGTTTTTTGAAAAATTTACTGTAGAAAAGGTAATCCCTGGCGCAATTAAAATTTGCCACAGTAAAAAACTATTTTTTCAAAAATTGACTGTAGAAAAGGCAATCCCTGGCGCAATTAAAATTTGCGACAGTAAAAAATAATTTTTTGAAAAATTTACTATAGAAAAGGCAATCCCTGGCGCAATGAAAATTTTCGACAGTAAAAAATTAATTTTTGAAAAATTTACTATAGAAAAGGCAATCCCTGGCGCAATTAAAATTTGCGACAGTATAAAATTAATTTTTGAAAAATCTACTATAGAAAAGGCAATCCCTGGCGCAATTAAAATTTGCGACAGTATAAAATTAAATTTTGAAAAATTTACTATAGAAAAGGCAATCCCTGGCGTAATTAAAATTGGCGACAGTAAAAAATTATTTTTTGAAAAATTTACTATAGAACAGGCAATCCCTGGCGTATTTACAATTTGCGACAGTAAAACATTATTTTTTGAAAAATTTACTATAGGAAAGGCAATCCCTGGCGTATTTAATATTTGCGACAGTATAAAATTAAATTTTTGAAAAATTTACTATAGAAAAGGCAATCCCTGGCGCAGTTAAAATTTGCGACAGTATAAAATTAAATTTTGAAAAATTTACTATAGAAAAGGCAATCCCTGGCGTAATTAAAATTTGCGACAGTAAAAAATTATTTTTTGAATAATTTACTATAGAAAAGGCAATCCCTGGCGAAATTAAATTTTGCGGCAGTATAAAATTAATTTTTGAAAAATTTACTATAGAAAAGGCAATCCCTGGCGCAGTTAAAATTTGCGACAGTATAAAATTAAATTTTGAAAAATTTACTATAGAAAAGGCAATCCCTGGCGTAATTAAAATTTGCGACAGTAAAAAATTATTTTTTGAAAAATTTACTATAGAAAAGTCAATCCCTGGCGTATTTAAAATTTGCGACAGTATAAAATTAATTTTTGAAAAATTTACTATAGAAAAGGCAATACCTGGCGCAGTTAAAATTTGCGACAGTATAAAATTAAATTTTGAAAAATTTACTATGGAAAAGGCAATCCCTGGCGCAATTAAAATTTGCGACAGTATAAAATTAAATTTTGAAAAATTTACTATAGAAAAGGCAATCCCTGGCGTATTTAAAATTTGCGACATTAAAAAACTATTTTTTGAAAAATTTACTATAGAAAAGGCAATCCCTGGCGTAATTAAAATTTGCGACAGTAAAAAATTATTTTTTGAAAAATTTACTGTAGAAAAGGCAATCCCTGGCGCAATTAAAATTTGCGACAGTAAAAAATTATTTTTTGAAAAATTTACTATAGAAAAGGCAATCCCTGGCGTAATTAAAATTTGCGACAGTATAAAATTAAATTTTGAAAAATTTACTATAGAAAAGGCAATCCCTGGCGCAATTAAAACTTGCGACAGTTAAAAATTATTTTTTGAAAAATTTACTGTAGAAAAGGCAATCCCTGACGCAATTAAAATTTGCGACAGGATAAAATTATTTTTTGAAAAATTTACTAAAGAAAAGGCAATCCCTGGCGTAATTAAAATTTGCGACAGTATAAAATTATTTTTGAAAAATTTACTATAGAAAAGGCAATCCCTGGCGCAATTAAAATTTGCGACAGTAAAAAATTATTGTTTGAAAAATTTAATGTAGAAAAGGCAATCCCTGGCGCAATTAAAATTTGCGACAGTATAAAATTATTTTTTGAAAAATTTACTATAGAAAAGGCAATCCCTGGCGCAATTAAAATTTGCCACAGTAAAAAATTATTTTTTGAAAAATTGACTGTAGAAAAGGCAATCCCTGGCGCAATTAAAATTTGCGACAGTATAAAATTAAATTTTGAAAAATTTACTATAGAAAAGGCAATCCCTGGCGTATTTAAAATTTGCGACAGTAAAAAATAATTTTTTGAAAAATTTACTATAGAAAAGGCAATCCCTTGCGCAATTAAAACTTGCGACAGTTAAAAATTATTTTTTGAAAAATTTACTATAGAAAAGGCAATCCCTGGCGCAATTAAAATTTGCGACAGTATAAAATTATTTTTTGAAAAATTTACCAAAGAAAAGGCAATCCCTGGCGTAATTAAAATTTGCGACAGTATAAAATTATTTTTTGAAAAATTTACCATAGAAAAGGCAATCCCTGGCGCAATTAAAATTTGCGACAGTAAAAAATTATTTTTTGAAAAATTTACTGTAGAAAAGGTAATCCCTGGCGCAATTAAAATTTGCCACAGTAAAAAACTATTTTTTCAAAAATTGACTGTAGAAAAGGCAATCCCTGGCGCAATTAAAATTTGCGACAGTAAAAAATAATTTTTTGAAAAATTGACTATAGAAAAGGCAATCCCTGGCGCAATGAAAATTTTCGACAGTAAAAAATTAATTTTTGAAAAATTTACTATAGAAAAGGCAATCCCTGGCGCAATTAAAATTTGCGACAGTATAAAATTAATTTTTGAAAAATCTACTATAGAAAAGGCAATCCCTGGCGCAATTAAAATTTGCGACAGTATAAAATTAAATTTTGAAAAATTTACTATAGAAAAGGCAATCCCTGGCGTAATTAAAATTTGCGACAGTAAAAAATTATTTTTTGAAAAATTTACTATAGAAAAGGCAATCCCTGGCGTATTTACAATTTGCGACAGTAAAACATTATTTTTTGAAAAATTTACTATAGGAAAGGCAATCCCTGGCGTATTTAATATTTGCGACAGTATAAAATTAAATTTTTGAAAAATTTACTATAGAAAAGGCAATCCCTGGCGTAATTAAAATTTGCGACAGTAAAAAATTAGTTTTTGAAAAATTTACTATAGAAAAGGCAATCCCTGGCGTAATTAAAATTTGCGACAGTAAAAAAGTATTTTTTGAAAAATTTACTATAGAAAAGGCAATCCCTGGCGTAATTAAAATTTGCGACAGTAAAAAATTAGTTTTTGAAAAATTTACTATGGAAAAGGCAAACCCTGGCTTAATTAAAATTTGCGACAGTAAAAAATTATTTTTTGAATAATTTACTATAGAAAAGGCAATCCCTGGCGAAATTAAAATTTGCGGCAGTATAAAATTAATTTTTGAAAAATTTACTATAGAAAAGGCAATCCCTGGCGCAGTTAAAATTTGCGACAGTATAAAATTTAATTTTGAAAAATTTACTATAGAAAAGGCAATCCCTGGCGTAATTAAAATTTGCGACAGTAAAAAATTTTTTTTTGAAAAATTTACTATAGAAAAGGCAATCCCTGGCGTATTTAAAATTTGCGACAGTAAAAAATTATTTTTTGAATAATTTACTACAGAAAAGGCAATACCTGGCGCAATTAAAATTTGCGACAGTAAAAAATTATTTTTTGAAAAATTTACTATAAAAAGGCAATCCCTGGCGCAATTAAAATTTGCGACAGTAGAAAATTATTTTTTGAAAAATTTACTGTAGAAAAGGCAATCCCTGGCGCAATTAAAATTTGCGACAGTAAAAAATTAATTTTTGAAAAATTTACTATAGAAAGCAATCCCTGGCGTAATTAAAATTTGCGACAGTAAAAAATTAATTTTTGAAAAATTTACTGTAGAAAAGGCAATCCCTGGCGCAATTAAAATTTGCGACAGTAAAAATTATTTTTTGAATAATTTACTATAGAAAAGGCAATCCTTGGCGTAATTAAAATTTGCGACAGTAAAAAATTAGTTTTTGAATAATTTACTATAGAAAAGGCAATCCCTGGCGGATTTAAAATTTGCGACAGTAAAAAAATAATTTTTGAAAAATTTACTAGAGAAAATGCAAACCCTGGCGTAATTAAAATTTGCGACAGTAAAAAATTATTTTTTGAAAAATGTACTATAGAAAAGGCAATCCCTGGCGTAATTAAAATTTGCGACAATATAAAATTAAATTTTGAAAAATTTACTATAGAAAAGGCAATCCCTGGCGTAATTAAAATTTGCGACAGTAAAAAATTAGTTTTTGAAAAATTTACTATAGAAAAGGCAATCCCTGGCGTAATTAAAATTTGCGACAGTAAAAAATTAGTTTTTGAAAAATTTACTATAGAAAAGGCAATCCCTGGAGTAATTAAAATTTGCGACAGTAAAAAATTATTTTTTGAAAAATTTACTATAGAAAAGGCAATCCCTGGCGTAATTAAAATTTGCGACAGTAAAAAATTAGTTTTTGAAAAATTTACTATGGAAAAGGCAAACCCTGGCGTAATTAAAATTTGCGACAGTAAAAAATTATTTTTTGAATAATTTACTATAGAAAAGGCAATCCCTGGCGAAATTAAAATTTGCGGCAGTATAAAATTAATTTTTGAAAAATTTACTATAGAAAAGGCAATCCCTGGCGCAGTTAAAATTTGCGACAGTATAAAATTAAATTTTGAAAAATTTACTATAGAAAAAGCAATCCCTGGCGTAATTAAAATTTGCGACAGTAAAAAATTATTTTTTGAAAAATTTACTATAGAAAAGGCAATCCCTGGCGTATTTAAAATTTGCGACAGTATAAAATTAATTTTTGAAAAATTTACTATAGAAAAGGCAATACCTGGCGCAGTTAAAATTTGCGACAGTATAAAATTAAATTTTGACAAATTTACTATGGAAAAGGCAATCCCTGGCGCAATTAAAATTTGCGACAGTAAAAAATTATTTTTTGAAAAATTTACTATAGAAAAGGCAATCCCTGGCGCAATTAAAATTTGCGACAGTACAAAATTATTTTTTGAAAAATTTACTATAGAAAAGGCAATCCCTGGCGCAATTAAAATTTGCGACAGTACAAAATTATTTTTTTGAAAAATTTACTGTAGAAAAGGCAATCCCTGGCGCAATTAAAATTTGCGACAGTAAAAAATTAATTTTTGAAAAATTTACTATAGAAAAGGCAATCCCTGGCGTAATTAAAATTGCGACAGTAAAAAATTAATTTTTGAAAAATTTACTGTAGAAAAGGCAATCCCTGGCGCAATTAAAATTTGCGACAGTAAAAAATTATTTTTTGAATAATTTACTATAGAAAAGGCAATCCTTGGCGTAATTAAAATTTGCGACAGTAAAAAATTCTTTTTTGAATAATTTACTATAGAAAAGGCAATCCCTGGCGGATTTAAAATTTGCGACAGTAAAAAAATAATTTTTGAAAAATTTACTATAGAAAAGGCAATCCCAGGCGTAATTAAAATTTGCGACAGTAAAAAATTATTTTTTGAAAAATGTACTATAGAAAAGGCAATCCCTGGCGTAATTAAAATTTGCGACAATATAAAATTAAATTTTGAAAAATTTACTATAGAAAAGGCAAACTCTGGCGTAATTAAAATTTGCGACAGTAAAAAATTAGTTTTTGAAAAATTTACTATAGAAAAGGCAATCCCTGGCGCAATTAAAATTTGCGACAGTAGAAAATTATTTTTTGAAAAATTTACTATAGAAAAGGCAATCCCTGGCGCAATTAAAATTTGCGACAGTATAAAATTAAATTTTGAAAAATTTACTATAGAAGAGGGAATCCCTGGCGCAAATAATATTTGCGAGAGTAAAAAATTATTTTTTGAAAAATTTATTATAGAAAAGGCAATCTAGCGTATTTAAAATTTGCGAGAGTAAAAAATTATTTTTTGAAAAATTTACTGTAGAAAAGGCAATCACTGGCGCAATTAAAACTTGCGACAGTAAAAAATAATTTTTTGAAAAATTTACTATAGAAAAGGCGATCCCTGGCGCAATTAAAATTTGCGACAGTAAAAAATTTTTTTTTTGAAAAATTTACTATAGAAAAGGCAATCCCTGGCGTAATTAAAATTTGCGACAGTAAAAATTATTTTTTGAAAAATTTACTATAGAAAAGGCAATCCCTGGCGTAATTAAAATTTGCGAGTGTAAAAAATTAATTTTTGAAAAATTTACTATAGAAAAGGCAATCCCTGGCGTATTTAAAATTTGCGACAGTAAAAAATTAATTTGTGAAAAATTTACTATAGAAAAGGCAATCCCTGGCGTAATTAAAATTTGCGACAGTAAAAAATTAATTTTTGAAAAATTTACTATAGAAATGGCAATCCCTGGCGCAATTAAAATTTGCGACAGTAAAAAATTAATTTTTGAAAAATTTACTGTAGAAAAGGCAATCCCTGGCGCAATTAAAATTTGCGACAGTAAAAAATTATTTTTTGAATAATTTACTATAGAAAAGGCAATCCTTGGCGTAATTAAAATTTTCGACAGAAAAAAATTATTTTTTGAATAATTTACTATAGAAAGGGCAATCCCTGGCGGATTTAAAACTTGCGACAGTAAAAAAATAATTTTTGATAAATTTACTATAGAAAAGGCAATCCCTGGCGTAATTAAAATTTGCGACAGTAAACAATTATTTTTTTAAAAATGTACTGTAGAAAAGGCAATCCCTGGCGTAATTAAAATTTGCGACAATATAAAATTAAATTTTGAAAAATTTACTATAGAAAAGGCAATCCCTGGCGTAATTAAAATTTGCGACAGTAAAAAATTTGTTTTTGAAAAATTTATTATAGAAAAGGCAATCCCTGGCGCAATTAAAATTTGCGACAGTAGAAAATTATTTTTTGAAAAATTTACTATAGAAAAGGCAAACCCTGGCGCAATTAAAATTTGCGACAGTAAAAAATTATTTTTTGAATACTTTACTATAGAAGAGGCAATCCCTGGCGCAATTAAAATTTGCGACAGTAAAAAATTATTTTTTGAAAAATTTGCTATAGAAAAGGCAATCTGGCGTATTTCAAATTTGCGACAGTAAAAAATTATTTTTTGAAAAATTTACTGTAGAAAAGGCAATCCCTGGCGCAATTAAAACTTGCGACAGTAAAAAATTATTTTTTGAAAAATTTACTATAGAAAAGGCAATCCCTGGCGCAATTAAAATGCGCGACAGTAAAAAATTATTTTTTGAAAAATTTACTATAGAAATGGCAATCCCTGGCGTAATTAAAATTTGCGACAGTAAAAATTATTTTTTGAAAAATTTGCTATAGAAAAGGCAATCCCTGGCGTAATTAAAATTTGCGAGTGTAAAAAATTTAATTTTTGAAAAATTTACTATAGAAAAGGCAATCCCTGGCGTATTTAAAATTTGCGACAGTAAAAAATTAATTTGTGAAAAATTTACTATAGAAAAGGCAATCCCTGGCGTAATTAAAATTTGCGACAGTAAAAAACTAATTTTTAAAAAAATTACTATAGAAAAGGCAATCCCTGGCGCAATTAAAATTTGCGACAGTAAAAAATTATTTTTTGAAAAATTTACTGTAGAAAAGGCAATCCCTGGCGCAATTAAAATTTGCGACAGTAAAAAATTATTTTTTGAAAAATTTACTGGAAAAGGCAATCCCCGGCGATTAAAATTTGCGAGAGTAAAAAATTATTTTTTGAATAATTTACTATAGAAAAGGCAATCTCTGGCGGATTTAAAATTTGCGACAGTAAAAAATTAATATTTGAAAAATTTACTATAGAAAAGGCAATCCCTGGCCTAATTAAAATTTGCGACAGTAAACAATTATTTTTTTAAAAATGTACTGTAGAAAAGGCAATCCCTGGCGTAATTAAAATTTGCGACAATACAAAATTAAATTTTGAAAAATTTACTATAGAAAAGGCAATCCCTGGCGTAGTTAAAATTTGCGACAGTAAAAAATTAGTTTTTGAAAAATTTATTATAGAAAAGGCAATCCCTGGCGCAATTAAAATTTGCGACAGTAGAAAATTATTTTTTGAAAAATTTACTATAGAAAAGGCAAACCCTGGCGTAATTAAAATTTGCGACAGTAAAAAATTATTTTTTGAATAATTTACTAAAGAAAGGCAATCCCTGGCGGATTTAACATTTGCGACAGTAACAAAATAATTTTTATAAAAATTTACTATAGAAAAAGCAATCCCTGGCGCAATTAAAATTTGCGACAGTAAAAAATTATTTTTTGAATAATTTACTATAGAAAAGGCAATCCTTGGCGTAATTAAAATTTGCGACAGTAAAAAATTATTTTTTGAATAATTTACTAAAGAAAAGGCAATCCCTGGCGGATTTAACATTTGCGACAGTAACAAAATAATTTTTGAAAAATTTACTAGAGAAAAGGCAATCCCTGGCGTAATTAAAATTTGCGACAGTAAAAAATTATTTTTTGAAAAATTTACTATAGAAAAGGCAATCCCTGGCGCCGTTAAAATTTGCGACAGTATAAAATTAAATTTTGAAAAATTTACTATAGAAAACGCAATCCCTGGCGTAATTAAAATTTGCGAAAGTAAAAAATTATTTTTTGAAAAATTTACTATCGAAAAGGCAATCCCTGGCGTATTTAAAATTTGCGACAGTATAAAATTAATTTTTGAAAAATTTTCTATAGAAAAGGCAATCCCTGGCGCAGTTAAAATTTGCGACAGTATAAAATTAAATTTTGAAAAATTTACTATAGAAAAGGCAATCCCTGGCGCAATTAAAATTTGCGACAGTAAAAAATTATTTTTTGAAAAATTTACTATAGAATAGGCAATCCCTGGCGCAATTAAAACTTGCGACAGTACAAAATTATTTTTTGAAAAATTTACTATAGAAAAGGCAATCCCTGGCGTAATTAAAATTTGCGAGTGTAAAAAATTAATTTTTGAAAAATTTACTATAGAAAAGGCAATCTTGGGCGTATTTAAAATTTGCGACAGTAAAAAATTAATTTGTGAAAAATTTACTATAGAAAAGGCAATCCCTGGCGTAATTAAAATTTGCGACAGTAAAACATTATTTTTTGAATACTTTACTATAGAAGAGGCAATACCTGGCGCAATTAAAATTTGCGACAGTAAAAAATTATTTTTTGAAAAATTTACTATAGAAAAGGCAATCTGGCGAATTTCAAACTTCCGACAGTAAAAAATTATTTTTTGAAAAATTTACTATAGAAAAGGCAATCCCTGGCGTAATTAAAATTTGCGACAGTAAACAATTATTTTTTGAAAAATGTACTATAGAAAAGGCAATCCCTGGCGTAATTAAAATTTGCCACAATATAAAATTAAATTTTGAAAAATTTACTATAGAAAAGGCAATCCCTGGCGTAATTAAAATTTGCGACAGTAAAAAATTAGTTTTTGAAAAATTTATTATAGAAAAGGCAGTCCCTGGCGCAATTAAAATTTGCGACAGTAGAAAATTATTTTTTGAAAAATTTACTATAGAAAAGGCAAACCCTGGCGCAATTAAAATTTGCGACAGTAAAACATTATTTTTTGAATACTTTACTATAGAAAAGGCAATACCTGGCGCAATTAAAATTTGCGACAGTAAAAAATTATTTTTTGAAAAATGTACTATAGAAAAGGCAATCCCTGGCGTAATTAAAATTTGCCACAATATAAAATTAAATTTTGAAAAATTTACTATAGAAAAGGCAATCCCTGGCGTAATTAAAATTTGCGACAGTAAAAAATTAGTTTTTGAAAAATTTATTATAGAAAAGGCAGTCCCTGGCGCAATTAAAATTTGCGACAGTAGAAAATTATTTTTTGAAAAATTTACTATAGAAAAGGCAAACCCTGGCGCAATTAAAATTTGCGACAGTAAAACATTATTTTTTGAATACTTTACTATAGAAGAGGCAATACCTGGCGCAATTAAAATTTGCGACAGTAAAAAATTATTTTTTGAAAAATTTACTATAGAAAAGGCAATCTGGCGAATTTCAAACTTCCGACAGTAAAAAATTATTTTTTGAAAAATTTACTATAGAAAATGCAATCCCTGGCGCAATTAAAATGCGCGACAGTAAAAAATTATTTTTTGAAAAATTTACTATACAAAAGGCAATCCCTGGCGTAATTAAAATTTGCGACATTAAAAATTATTTTTTGAAAAATTTACTACAGAAAAGGCAATCCCTGGCGTAATTAAAATTTGCGAGTGTAAAAAATTAATTTTTGAAAAATTTACTATATAAAAGTCAATCCCTGGCGTATTTAAAATTTGCGACAGTAAAAAATTAATTTGTGAAAAATTTACTATAGAAAAGGCAATCCCTGGCGTAATTAAAATTTGCGACAGTAAAAAACTAATTTTTGAAAAATTTACTATAGAAAAGGCAATCCCTGGCGCAATTAAAATTTGCGACAGTAAAAAATTATTTTTTGAAAAATTTACTGTAGAAAAGGCAATCCCTGGCGCAATTAAAATTTGCGACAGTAAAAAATTATTTTTTGAAAAATTTACTGTAGAAAAGGCAATCCCTGGCGTAATTAAAATTTGCGACAGTAAAAAATTATTTTTTGAATAATTAACTATAGAAAAGGCAATCCCTGGCGGATTTAAAATTTGCGACAGTAAAAAATTAATATTTGAAAAATTTACTATAGAAAAGGCAATCCCTGGCGT
This sequence comes from Dioctria linearis, assembly GCA_963930735.1. NCBI lineage: Eukaryota > Metazoa > Arthropoda > Insecta > Diptera > Asilidae > Dioctria > Dioctria linearis. Next base: position 104,022 of record CAWVNZ010000780.1, read on the forward strand.
AATTAAAATTTGCGACAGTAAAAAATTAGTTTTTGAATAATTTACTATAGAAAAGGCAATCCCTGGCGGATTTAAAATTTGCGACAGTAAAAAATTAAAATTTGAAAAATTTACTATAGAAAAGGCAATCCCTGCCGTAATTAAAATTTGCGACAGTAAAAAAATTAGTTTTTGAATAATTTACTATAGAAAAGGCAATCCCTGGCGGATTTAAAATTTGCGACAGTAAAAAATTAGTTTTTAAAACATTTGCTATAGAAAAGGCAATCCCTGGCGTAATTAAAATTTGCGACAGTAAAAAATTAATTTTTGAAAAATTTGCTATAGAAAAGGCAATCCCTGGCGCAATTAAAATTTGCGACAGTAAAAAATTAGTTTTTAAAACATTTGCTATAGAATAGGCAATCCCTGGCGTAATTAAAATTTGCGACAGTAAAAAATTAATTTTTGAAAAATTTGCTATAGAAAAGGCAATCCCTGGCGCAATTAAAATTTGCGACAGTAAAAAATTATTTTTTGAAAAATTTACTATCGAAAAGGCAATCCCTGGCGTATTTAAAATTTGCGACAGTATAAAATTAATTTTTGAAAAATTTACTATAGAAAAGGCAATCCCTCGCGCAGTTAAAATTTGCGACAGTATAAAATTAAATTTTGAAAAATTTACTATAGAATAGGCAATCCCTGGCGCAATTAAAATTTGCGACAGTAAAAAATTATTTTTTGAAAAATTTACTATAGAAAAGGCAATCCCTGGCGCAATTAAAATTTGCGACAGTACAAAATTATTTTTTGAAAAATTTACTATAGAAAAGGCAATCCCTGGCGTAATTAAAATTTGCGAGTGTAAAAAATTAATTTTTGAAAAATTTACTATAGAAAAGGCAATCTTGGGCGTATTTAAAATTTGCGACAGTAAAAAATTAATTTGTGAAAAATTTACTATAGAAAAGGCAATCCCTGGCGTAATTAAAATTTGCGAGTGTAAAAAATTAATTTTTGAAAAATTTACTATAGAAAAGGCAATCCCTGGCGTATTTAAAATTTGCGACAGTAAAAAATTAATTTGTGAAAAATTTACTATAGAAAAGGCAATCCCTGGCGTAATTAAAATTTGCGACAGTAAAAAACTAATTTTTGAAAAATTTACTATAGAAAAGGCAATCCCTGGCGCAATTAAAATTTGCGACAGTAAAAAATTATTTTTTGAAAAATTTACTGTAGAAAAGGCAATCCCTGGCGCAATTAAAATTTGCGACAGTAAAAAATTATTTTTTGAAAAATTTACTGTAGAAAAGGCAATCCCTGGCGTAATTAAAATTTGCGACAGTAAAAAATTATTTTTTGAATAATTTACTATAGAAAAGGCAATCCCTGGCGGTTTTAAAATTTGCGACAGTAAAAAATTAATATTTGAAAAATTTACTATAGAAAAGGCAATCCCTGGCGTAATTAAAATTTGCGACAGTAAAAAATTTGTTTTTGAATAATTTACTATAGAAAAGGCAATCCCTGGCGGATTTAAAATTTGCGACAGTAAAAAATTAAAATTTGAAAAATTTACTATAGAAAAGGCAATCCCTGGCGTAATTAAAATTTGCGACAGTAAAAAATTAATTTTTGAAAAATTTACTATAGAAAAGGCAATCTGGCGAATTTCAAACTTCCGACAGTAAAAAATTATTTTTTGAAAAATTTACTATAGAAAATGCAATCCCTGGCGCAATTAAAATGCGCGACAGTAAAAAATTATTTTTTGAAAAATTTACTATAGAAAAGGCAATCCCTGGCGTAATTAAAATTTGCGACAGTAAAAATTATTTTTTGAAAAATTTACTATAGAAAAGGCAATCCCTGGCGTAATTAAAATTTGCGAGTGTAAAAAATTAATTTTTGAAAAATTTACTATAGAAAAGGCAATCCCTGGCGTATTTAAAATTTGCGACAGTAAAAAATTAATTTGTGAAAAATTTACTATAGAAAAGGCAATCCCTGGCGTAATTAAAATTTGCGACAGTAAAAAACTAATTTTTGAAAAATTTACTATAGAAAAGGCAATCCCTGGCGCAATTAAAATTTGCGACAGTAAAAAATTATTTTTTGAAAAATTTACTGTAGAAAAGGCAATCCCTGGCGCAATTAAAATTTGCGACAGTAAAAAATTATTTTTTGAAAAATTTACTGTAGAAAAGGCAATCCCTGGCGTAATTAAAATTTGCGACAGTAAAAAATTATTTTTTGAATAATTTACTATAGAAAAGGCAATCCCTGGCGGTTTTAAAATTTGCGACAGTAAAAAATTAATATTTGAAAAATTTACTATAGAAAAGGCAATCCCTGGCGTAATTAAAATTTGCGACAGTAAAAAATTAGTTTTTGAATAATTTACTATAGAAAAGGCAATCCCTGGCGGATTTAAAATTTGCGACAGTAAAAAATTAAAATTTGAAAAATTTACTATAGAAAAGGCAATCCCTGGCGTAATTAAAATTTGCGACAGTAAAAAAATTAGTTTTTGAATAATTTACTATAGAAAAGGCAATCCCTGGCGGATTTAAAATTTGCGACAGTAAAAAATTAGTTTTTAAAACATTTGCTATAGAAAAGGCAATCCCTGGCGTAATTAAAATTTGCGACAGTAAAAAATTAATTTTTGAAAAATTTGCTATAGAAAAGGCAATCCCTGGCGCAATTAAAATTTGCGACAGTAAAAAATTATTTTTTGAAAAATTTACTGTAGAAAAGGCAATCCCTGGCGAAATTAAAATTTGCGGCAGTAAAAATTATTTTTTGAAAAATTTACTGTAGAAAAGGCAATCCCTGGCGTAATTAAAATTTGCGACAGTAAAAAATTATTTTTTGAATAATTTACTATAGAAAAGGCAATCCCTGGCGCAATTGAAATTTGCGACAGTAAAAAATTATTTTTTGAATAATTTACTATAGAAAAGGCAATCCCTGGCGCAATTAAAATTTGCGACAGTAGAAAATTATTTTTTGAAAAATTTACTATAGAAAAGGCAATCCCTGGCGTAAATAAAATTTGCGACAGTAAAAAATTATTTTTATAAAAATTTACTATAGAAAACGCAATCCCTGGCGCAATTAAAATTTGCGACAGTAAAAAATTATTTTTGAATAATTTACTATAGAAAAGGCAATCCCTGGCGCAATTAAAATTTGCGACAGTAGAAAATTATTTTTTGTAAATTTACTATAGAAAAGACCATCCCTGGCGTAATTAAAATTTGCGACAGTAAAAAATTATTTTTTGAAAAATTTACTATAGAAAAGGCAATCCCTGGCGCAATTAAAATTTGCGACAGTAAAAAATTATTTTTTGAATAATTTGCTATAGAAAAGGCAATCCCTGGCGTAATTAAAATTTTCGACAGTAAAAAATTAGTTTTTGAAAAATTTACTATAGAAAAGGCAATCCCTGGCGCAATTAAAATTTGCGACAATATAAAATTAAATTTTGAAAAATTTACTATAGAAAAGGCAATCCCTGGCGTAATCAAAATTTGCGGCAGTATAAAATTAATTTTTGAAAAATTTACTGTAGAAAAGGCAATCCCTGGCGTAATTAAAATTTGCGACAGTAAAAAAATTAGTTTTTGAATAATTTACTATAGAAAAGGCAATCCCTGGCGGATTTAAAATTTGCGACAGTAAAAAATTAGTTTTTGAAACATTTGCTATAGAAAAGGCAATCCCTGGCGTAATTAAAATTTGCGACAGTAAAAAATTAATTTTTGAAAAATTTACTATAGAAAAGGCAATCCCTGGCGCAATTAAAATTTGCGACAGTAAAAAATTATTTTTTGAAAAAGTTACTGTAGAAAAGGCAATCCATGGCGAAATTAAAATTTGCGACAGTATAAAATTAAATTTTGAAAAGTTTACTATAGAAAAGGCAATCCCTGGCGTAATTAAAATTTGCGACAGTAAAAAATTAGTTTTTGAATAATTTACTATAGAAAAGGCAATCCCTGGCGGATTTAAAATTTGCGACAGTAAACAATTAATTTTTGAAAAATTTACTATAGAAAAGGCAATCCCTGGCGTAATTAAAATTTGCGACAGTAAAAAATTATTTTTTGAATAATTTACTATAGAAAAGGCAATCCCTGGCGCAATTAAAATTTGCGACAGTAGAAAATTATTTTTTGCAAAATTTACTATAGAAAAGGCAACCCCTGGCGTAATTAAAATTTGCGACAGTAAAAAATTATTTTTTGAAAAATTTACTATAGAAAAAGCAATCCCTGGCGCAATTAAAATTTGCGACAGTAAAAAATTATTTTTTGAAAAATTTACTATAGAAAAGGCAATCACTGGCGCAATTAAAATTTGCGACAGTAGAAAATTATTTTTTGCAAATTTACTATAGAAAAGGCCATCCCTGGCCTAATTAAAATTTGCGACAGTAAAAAATTATTTTTTGAAAAATTTACTATAGAAAAGGCAATCCCTGGCGCAATTAAAATTTGCGACAGTAAAAAATTATTTTTTGAATAATTTACTATAGAAAAGGCAATCCCTGGCGTAATTAAAATTTTCGACAGTAAAAAATTAGTTTTTGTAAAATTTACTATAGAAAAGGCAATCCCTGGCGCAATTAAAATTTGCGACAGTATAAAATTAAATTTTGAAAAATTTACTATAGAAAAGGCAATCCCTGGCGTAATTAAAATTTGCGACAGTAAAAAATTATTTTTTGAAAAATTTACTGTAGAAAAGGCAATCCCTGGCGTAATTAAAATTTGCGACAGTAAAGAATTATTTTTTGTAAAATCTACTATAGAAAAGGCAATCCCTGGCGTATTTAAAATTTGCGACAGTAAAAAATTATTTTTTGAATAATTTACTATAGAAAAGGCAATCCCTGGCGTATTTAAAATTTGCGACAGTAAAAAATTATTTTTTGAATAATTTACTATAGAAAAGGCAATCCCTGGCGTAATTAAAATTTTCGACAGTAAAAAATTAGTTTTTGAAAAATTTACTATAGAAAAGGTAATCCCTGGCGCAATTAAAATTTGCGACAGTAAAAAATTATTTTTTGAATAATTTACTATAGAAAAGGCAATCCCTGGCGTAATTAAAATTTTCGACAGTAAAAAATTAGTTTTTGAAAAATTTACTATAGAAAAGGCAATCCCTGGCGTAATTAAAATTTGCGACAGTAGAAAATTATTTTTTGAAAAATTTACTATAGAAAAGGCAATCCCTGGCGCAATTAAAATTTGCGACAGTAGAAAATTATTTTTTGCAAAATTTACTATAGAAAAGGCAATCCCTGGCGTAATTAAAATTTGCGACAGTAAAAAATTATTTTTTGAAAAATTTACTATAGAAAAAGCAATCCCTGGCGCAATTAAAATTTGCGACAATAAAAAATTATTTTTTGAATAATTTACTATAGAAAAGGCAATCACTGGCGCAATTAAAATTTGCGACAGTAGAAAATTATTTTTTGCAAATTTACTATATAAAAGGCCATCCCTGGCCTAATTAAAATTTGCGACAGTAAAAAATTATTTTTTGAAAAATTTACTATAGAAAAGGCAATCCCTGGCGTAATTAAAATTTTCGACAGTAAAAAATTAGTTTTTGTAAAATTTACTATAGAAAAGGCAATCCCTGGCGCAATTAAAATTTGCGACAGTATAAAATTAAATTTTGAAAAATTTACTATAGAAAAGGCAATCCCTGGCGTAATTAAAATTTGCGACAGTAAAAAATTATTTTTTGAAACATTTACTGTAGAAAAGGCAATCCCTGGCGTAATTAAAATTTGCGACAGTAAAAAATTATTTTTTGAAAAATCTACTATAGAAAAGGCAATCCCTGGCGTATTTAAAATTTACGACAGTAAAAAATTATTTTTTGAATAATTTACTATAGAAAAGGCAATCCCTGGCGTATTTAAAATTTGCGACAGTAAAAAATTATTTTTTGAATAATTTACTATAGAAAAGGCAATCCCTGGCGTAATTAAAATTTTCGACAGTAAAAAATTAGTTTTTGAAAAATTTACTATAGAAAAGGTAATCCCTGGCGCAATTAAAATTTGCGACAGTAAAAAATTATTTTTTGAATAATTTACTATAGAAAAGGAAATTCCTGGCGTATTTAACATTTGCGACAGTAAAAAATTATTTTTTGAAAAATTTACTGTAGAAAAGGCAATCCGTGGCGTAATTAAAATTTTCGAGAGTTAAAAATTAGTTTTTGGAAAATTTACTATAGAAAAGACAATCCCTGGCGTAATTAAAATTTTCGACAGTAAAAAATTAGTTTTTGAAAAATTTACTATAGAAAAGACAATCCCTGGCGCAATTAAAATTTGCGACAGTAGAAAATTATTTTTTGAAAAATTTACTATAGAAAAGGCAATCCCTGGCGCAATTAAAATTTGCGACAGTATAAAATTAAATTTTGAAAAATTTACTATAGAAGAGGCAATCCCTGGCGTATTTAAAATTTGCGACGGTAAAAAATTATTTTTTGAAAAATTTACTATAGAAAAGGCAATTCCTAGCGTATTTAAAATTTGCGACAGTAAAAAATTATTTTTTGAAAAATTTACTGTAGAAAAGGCAATCCCTGGCGCAATTAAAGCTTGCGACAGTAAAAAATTATTTTTTGAAAAATTTACTATAGAAAAGACAATCCCTGGCGCAATTAAAATTTGCGAGAGTAAAAAATTATTTTTTGAAAAATTTACTATAGAAAAGGCAATCCCTGGCGTAATTAAAATTTGCGACAGTATAAAATTAAATTTTGAAAAATTTACTATAGAAAAGGCAATCCCTGGCGCAATTAAAACCTGCGACAGTAAAAATTATTTTTTGAAAAATTTACTATAGAAAAGGCAATCCCTGGCGCAATTAAAATTTGCGACAGTAAAAAATTATTATTTGAATAATTTACTATAGAAAAGGCAATCCCTGGCGTAATTAAAATTTGCGACAGTAAAAAATTATTTTTTGAAAAATTTACTATAGAAAAGGCAATCCCTGGCGCAATTAAAATTTGCGACAAGTTAAAATTAAATTTTGAAAAATTTACTATAGACAAGGCAATCCCTGGCGTATTTAAAATTTGTGACAGTAGAAAATTATTTTTTGAAAAATTTACTGTAGAAAAGGCAATCCCTGGCGCAATTAAAGCTTGCGACAGTAAAAAATTATTTTTTGAAAAATTTACTATAGAAAAGGCAATCCCTGGCGTAATTAAAATTTGCGACAGTATAAAATTAAATTTTGAAAAATTTACTATAGAAAAGGCAATCCCTGGCGCAATTAAAATTTGCGACAGTATAAAATTAAATTTTGAAAAATTTACTATAGAAGAGGCAATCCCTGGCGTATTTAAAATTTGCGACGGTAAAAAATTATTTTTTGAAAAATTTACTATAGAAAAGGCAATTCCTGGCGTATTTAAAATTTGCGACAGTAAAAAATTATTTTTTGAAAAATTTACTGTAGAAAAGGCAATCCCTGGCGCAATTAAAGCTTGCGACAGTAAAAAATTATTTTTTGAAAAATTTACTATAGAAAAGACAATCCCTGGCGCAATTAAAATTTGCGACAGTAAAAAATTATTTTTTGAAAAATTTACTATAGAAAAGGCAATCCCTGGCGTAATTAAAATTTGCGACAGTATAAAATTAAATTTTGAAAAATTTACTATAGAAAAGGCAATCCCTGGCTCAATTAAAACCTGCGACAGTAAAAAATTATTTTTTGAAAAATATACTGTAGAAAAGGCAATCCCTGGCGCAATTAAAATTTGCGACAGTAAAAAATTATTTTTTGAAAAATTTACTATAGAAAAGGCAATCCCTGGCGTAATTAAAATTTGCGACAGTATAAAATTAAATTTTGAAAAATTTACTATAGAAAAGGTAATCCCTGGCGCAATTAAAACCTGCGACAGTAAAAATTATTTTTTGAAAAATTTACTATAGAAAAGGCAATCCCTGGCGCAATTAAAATTTGCGACAGTAAAAAATTATTATTTGAATAATTTACTATAGAAAAGGCAATCCCTGGCGTAATTAAAATTTGCGACAGTAAAAAATTATTTTTTGAAAAATTTACTATAGAAAAGGCAATCCCTGGCGCAATTAAAATTTGCGACAAGTTAAAATTAAATTTTGAAAAATTTACTATAGACAAGGCAATCCCTGGCGTATTTAAAATTTGTGACAGTAGAAAATTATTTTTTTTTAAATTTACTGTAGAAAAGGCAATCCCTGGCGTATTTAAAATTTGCGACAGTAAAAAATTAATTTGTGAAAAATTTACTATAGAAAAGGCAATCCCTGGCGCAATTAAAATTTGCGACAGTAAAAAATAATTTTTGAAAAATTTACTATAGAAAAGGCAATCCCTGGCGTATTTAAAATTTGCGACAGTAAAAAATTATTTTTTGAAAAATTTACTATAGAAAAGGCAATTCCTGGCGTATTTAGAATTTGCGACAGTAAAAAATTTACTATAGAAAAGGCAATACCTGGCGTAGTTAAAATTTGCGACAGTAAAAAATTATTTTTTGAAAAATTTACTATAGAAAAGGCAATCCCTGGCGCAATTAAAATTTGCGACAATAAAAAATTATTTTTTGAATAATTTACTATAGAAAAGGCAATCCCTGGCGTAATTAAAATTTTCGACAGTAAAAAATTAGTTTTTGAAAAATTTACTATAGAAAACGCAATCCCTGGCGCAATTAAAATTTGCGACAGAAAAAAATTATTTTTTGAATAATTTACTATAGAAAAGGCAATCCCTGGCGTAATTAAAATTTTCGACAGTAAAAAATTAGTTTTTGAAAAATTTACTATAGAAAAGGCAATCCCTGGCGTAATTAAAATTTGCGAGAGTAAAAAATTATTTTTTGAAAAATTTACTATAGAAAAGGCAATCCCTGGCGTATTTAAAATTTGCGACAGTAAAAAATTATTTTTTGAATTATTTACTAAAGAAAAGGCAATCCCTGGCGTAATTAAAATTTTCGACAGTAAAAAATTAGTTTTTGAAAAATTTACTATAGAAAAGGCAATCCCTGGCGCAATTAAAATTTGCGACAGTAAAAAATTGTTTTTTGAATAATTTACTATAGAAAAGGCAATCCCTGGCGTAATTATAATTTGCGACAGTAAAGAATTATTTTTTGAAAAATTGACTGTAGAAAAGGCAATCCCTGGCGAAATTAAAATTTGGCGTAATTAAAATTTGGGAGAGTAAAAAATAATTTTTTGAAAAATTTACTATAGAAAAGGCAATCCCTGGCGTATTTAAAATTTGTGACAGTAAAAAATTATTTTTTGAATAATTTACTAAAGAAAAGGCAATCCCTGGCGGAATTAAAATTTTCGACAGTAAAAAATTAGTTTTTGAAAAATTTACTATAGAAAAGTCAATCCCTGGCGCAATTAAAATTTGCGACAGTAAAAAATTATTTTTTGAATAATTTACTATAGAAGAGGCAATACCTGGCGTAATTATAATTTGCGACAGTAAAAAATTATTTTTTGAAAAATTGACTGTAGAAAAGGCAATCCCTGGCGAAATTAAAATTTGCGACAGTAAAAAATTATTTTTTGCAAAATTTACTATAGAAAAGGCAATCCCTGGCGTATTTAAAATTTGCGACAGTAAAAAATTAATTTTTGAAAAATTTGCTATAGAAAAGGCAATCCCTGGCGTAATTAAAATTTGCGACAGTAAAAAATTATTTTTTTGAAAAATTTACTGTAGAATAGGCAATCCCTGGCGCAATTAAAATTTGCGACTGTAGAAAATTATTTTTTGAAAAATTTACTATAGAAATGGCAATCCCTGGCGTAATTAAAATTTGCGACAGTAAAAAATTAATTTTTGAAAAATTTACTGTAGAAAAGGCAATCCCTGGCGCAATTAAAATTTGCGACAGTAAAAAATTATTTTTTGAATAATTTACTATAGAAAAGGCAATCCTTGGCGTAATTAAAATTTGCGACAGTAAAAAATTATTTTTTTGAATAATTTACTATAGAAAAGGCAATCTCTGGCGGATTTAAAACTTGCGACAGTAAAAAAATAATTTTTGATAAATTTACTATAGAAAAGGCAATCCCTGGCGTAATTAAAATTTGCGACAGTAAACAATTATTTTTTGAAAAATGTACTATAGAAAAGGCAATCCCTGGCGTAATTAAAATTTGCCACAATATAAAATTAAATTTTGAAAAATTTACTATAGAAAAGGCAATGCCTGGCGTAATTAAAATTTGCGACAGTAAAAAATTAGTTTTTGAAAAATTTATTATAGAAAAGGCAGTCCCTGGCGCAATTAAAATTTGCGACAGTAGAAAATTATTTTTTGAAAAATTTACTATAGAAAAGGCAAACCCTGGCGCAATTAAAATTTGCGACAGTAAAACATTATTTTTTGAATACTTTACTATAGAAGAGGCAATCCCTGGCGCAATTAAAATTTGCGACAGTAAAAAATTATTTTTTGAAAAATTTACTATAGAAAAGGCAATCTGGCGAATTTCAAACTTCCGACAGTAAAAAATTATTTTTTGAAAAATTTACTATAGAAAATGCAATCCCTGGCGCAATTAAAATGCGCGACAGTAAAAAATTATTTTTTGAAAAATTTACTATAGAAAAGGCAATCCCTGGCGTAATTAAAATTTGCGACAGTAAAAATTATTTTTTGAAAAATTTACTATAGAAAAGGCAATCCCTGGCGTAATTAAAATTTGCGAGTGTAAAAAATTAATTTTTGAAAAATTTACTATAGAAAAGGCAATCCCTGGCGTATTTAAAATTTGCGACAGTAAAAAATTAATTTGTGAAAAATTTACTATAGAAAAGGCAATCCCTGGCGTAATTAAAATTTGCGACAGTAAAAAACTAATTTTTGAAAAATTTACTATAGAAAAGGCAATCCCTGGCGCAATTAAAATTTGCGACAGTAAAAAATTATTTTTTGAAAAATTTACTGTAGAAAAGGCAATCCCTGGCGCAATTAAAATTTGCGACAGTAAAAAATTATTTTTTGAAAAATTTACTGTAGAAAAGGCAATCCCTGGCGTAATTAAAATTTGCGACAGTAAAAAATTATTTTTTGAATAATTTACTATAGAAAAGGCAATACCTGGCGGTTTTAAAATTTGCGACAGTAAAAAATTAATATTTGAAAAATTTACTATAGAAAAGGCAATCCCTGGCGTAATTAAAATTTGCGACAGTAAAAAAATTAGTTTTTGAATAATTTACTATAGAAAAGGCAATCCCTGGCGGATTTAAAATTTGCGACAGTAAAAAATTAGTTTTTAAAACATTTGCTATAGAAAAGGCAATCCCTGGCGTAATTAAAATTTGCGACAGTAAAAAATTAATTTTTGAAAAATTTGCTATAGAAAAGGCAATCCCTGGCGCAATTAAAATTTGCGACAGTAAAAAATTATTTTTTGAAAAATTTACTGTAGAAAAGGCAATCCCTGGCGAAATTAAAATTTGCGGCAGTAAAAATTATTTTTTGAAAAATTTACTGTAGAAAAGGCAATCCCTGGCGTAATTAAAATTTGCGACAGTAAAAAATTATTTTTTGAATAATTTACTATAGAAAAGGCAATCCCTGGCGCAATTGAAATTTGCGACAGTAAAAAATTATTTTTTGAATAATTTACTATAGAAAAGGCAATCCCTGGCGCAATTAAAATTTGCGACAGTAGAAAATTATTTTTTGAAAAATTTACTATAGAATAGGCAATCCCTGGCGTAATTAAAATTTGCGACAGTAAAAAATTATTTTTATAAAAATTTACTATAGAAAAAGCAATCCCTGGCGCAATTAAAATTTGCGACAGTAAAAAATTATTTTTGAATAATTTACTATAGAAAAGGCAATCCCTGGCGCAATTAAAATTTGCGACAGTAGAAAATTATTTTTTGTAAATTTACTATAGAAAAGACCATCCCTGGCGTAATTAAAATTTGCGACAGTAAAAAATTATTTTTTGAAAAATTTACTATAGAAAAGGCAATCCCTGGCGCAATTAAAATTTGCGACAGTAAAAAATTATTTTTTGAATAATTTGCTATAGAAAAGGCAATCCCTGGCGTAATTAAAATTTTCGACAGTAAAAAATTAGTTTTTGAAAAATTTACTATAGAAAAGGCAATCCCTGGCGCAATTAAAATTTGCGACAGTATAAAATTAAATTTTGAAAAATTTACTATAGAAAAGGCAATCCCTGGCGTAATCAAAATTTGCGGCAGTATAAAATTAATTTTTGAAAAATTTACTGTAGAAAAGGCAATCCCTGGCGTAATTAAAATTTGCGACAGTAAAAAAATTAGTTTTTGAATAATTTACTATAGAAAAGGCAATCCCTGGCGGATTTAAAATTTGCGACAGTAAAAAATTAGTTTTTGAAACATTTGCTATAGAAAAGGCAATCCCTGGCGTAATTAAAATTTGCGACAGTAAAAAATTAATTTTTGAAAAATTTACTATAGAAAAGGCAATCCCTGGCGCAATTAAAATTTGCGACAGTAAAAAATTATTTTTTGAAAAATTTACTGTAGAAAAGGCAATCCATGGCGAAATTAAAATTTGCGACAGTATAAAATTAAATTTTGAAAAGTTTACTATAGAAAAGGCAATCCCTGGCGTAATTAAAATTTGCGACAGTAAAAAATTAGTTTTTGAATAATTTACTATAGAAAAGGCAATCCCTGGCGGATTTAAAATTTGCGACAGTAAACAATTAATTTTTGAAAAATTTACTATAGAAAAGGCAATCCCTGGCGTAATTAAAATTTGCGACAGTAAAAAATTATTTTTTGAATAATTTACTATAGAAAAGGCAATCCCTGGCGCAATTAAAATTTGCGACAGTAGAAAATTATTTTTTGCAAAATTTACTATAGAAAAGGCAATCCCTGGCGTAATTAAAATTTGCGACAGTAAAAAATTATTTTTTGAAAAATTTACTATAGAAAAAGCAATCCCTGGCGCAATTAAAATTTGCGACAGTAAAAAATTATTTTTTGAAAAATTTACTATAGAAAAGGCAATCACTGGCGCAATTAAAATTTGCGACAGTAGAAAATTATTTTTTGCAAATTTACTATAGAAAAGGCCATCCCTGGCCTAATTAAAATTTGCGACAGTAAAAAATTATTTTTTGAAAAATTGACTATAGAAAAGGCAATCCCTGGCGCAATTAAAATTTGCGACAGTAAAAAATTATTTTTTGAATAATTTACTATAGAAAAGGCAAACCCTGGCGTAATTAAAATTTTCGACAGTAAAAAATTAGTTTTTGTAAAATTTACTATAGAAAAGGCAATCCCTGGCGCAATTAAAATTTGCGACAGTATAAAATTAAATTTTGAAAAATTTACTATAGAAAAGGCAATCCCTGGCGTAATTAAAATTTGCGACAGTAAAAAATTATTTTTTGAAAAATTTACTGTAGAAAAGGCAATCCCTGGCGTAATTAAAATTTGCGACAGTAAAGAATTATTTTTTGTAAAATCTACTATAGAAAAGGCAATCCCTGGCGTATTTAAAATTTGCGACAGTAAAAAATTATTTTTTGAATAATTTACTATAGAAAAGGCAATCCCTGGCGTATTTAAAATTTGCGACAGTAAAAAATTATTTTTTGAATAATTTACTATAGAAAAGGCAATCCCTGGCGTAATTAAAATTTTCGACAGTAAAAAATTAGTTTTTGAAAAATTTACTATAGAAAAGGTAATCCCTGGCGCAATTAAAATTTGCGACAGTAAAAAATTATTTTTTGAATAATTTACTATAGAAAAGGCAATCCCTGGCGTAATTAAAATTTTCGACAGTAAAAAATTAGTTTTTGAAAAATTTACTATAGAAAAGGCAATCCCTGGCGTAATTAAAATTTGCGACAGTAGAAAATTATTTTTTGAAAAATTTACTATAGAAAAGGCAATCCCTGGCGCAATTAAAATTTGCGACAGTAGAAAATTATTTTTTGCAAAATTTACTATAGAAAAGGCAATCACTGGCGCAATTAAAATTTGCGACAGTAGAAAATTATTTTTTGCAAATTTACTATAGAAAAGGCCATCCCTGGCCTAATTAAAATTTGCGACAGTAAAAAATTATTTTTTGAAAAATTGACTATAGAAAAGGCAATCCCTGGCGCAATTAAAATTTGCGACAGTAAAAAATTATTTTTTGAATAATTTACTATAGAAAAGGCAAACCCTGGCGTAATTAAAATTTTCGACAGTAAAAAATTAGTTTTTGTAAAATTTACTATAGAAAAGGCAATCCCTGGCGCAATTAAAATTTGCGACAGTATAAAATTAAATTTTGAAAAATTTACTATAGAAAAGGCAATCCCTGGCGTAATTAAAATTTGCGACAGTAAAAAATTATTTTTTGAAAAATTTACTGTAGAAAAGGCAATCCCTGGCGTAATTAAAATTTGCGACAGTAAAGAATTATTTTTTGTAAAATCTACTATAGAAAAGGCAATCCCTGGCGTATTTAAAATTTGCGACAGTAAAAAATTATTTTTTGAATAATTTACTATAGAAAAGGCAATCCCTGGCGTATTTAAAATTTGCGACAGTAAAAAATTATTTTTTGAATAATTTACTATAGAAAAGGCAATCCCTGGCGTAATTAAAATTTTCGACAGTAAAAAATTAGTTTTTGAAAAATTTACTATAGAAAAGGTAATCCCTGGCGCAATTAAAATTTGCGACAGTAAAAAATTATTTTTTGAATAATTTACTATAGAAAAGGCAATCCCTGGCGTAATTAAAATTTTCGACAGTAAAAAATTAGTTTTTGAAAAATTTACTATAGAAAAGGCAATCCCTGGCGTAATTAAAATTTGCGACAGTAGAAAATTATTTTTTGAAAAATTTACTATAGAAAAGGCAATCCCTGGCGCAATTAAAATTTGCGACAGTAGAAAATTATTTTTTGCAAAATTTACTATAGAAAAGGCAATCCCTGGCGTAATTAAAATTTGCGACAGTAAAAAATTATTTTTTGAAAAATTTACTATAGAAAAAGCAATCCCTGGCGCAATTAAAATTTGCGACAATAAAAAATTATTTTTTGAATAATTTACTATAGAAAAGGCAATCACTGGCGCAATTAAAATTTGCGACAGTAGAAAATTATTTTTTGCAAATTTACTATATAAAAGGCCATCCCTGGCCTAATTAAAATTTGCGACAGTAAAAAATTATTTTTTGAAAAATTTACTATAGAAAAGGCAATCCCTGGCGTAATTAAAATTTTCGACAGTAAAAAATTAGTTTTTGTAAAATTTACTATAGAAAAGGCAATCCCTGGCGCAATTAAAATTTGCGACAGTATAAAATTAAATTTTGAAAAATTTACTATAGAAAAGGCAATCCCTGGCGTAATTAAAATTTGCGACAGTAAAAAATTATTTTTTGAAAAATTTACTGTAGAAAAGGCAATCCCTGGCGTAATTAAAATTTGCGACAGTAAAAAATTATTTTTTGAAAAATCTACTATAGAAAGGGCAATCCCTGGCGTATTTAAAATTTACGACAGTAAAAAATTATTTTTTGAATAATTTACTATAGAAAAGGCAATCCCTGGCGTATTTAAAATTTGCGACAGTAAAAAATTATTTTTTGAATAATTTACTATAGAAAAGGCAATCCCTGGCGTAATTAAAATTTTCGACAGTAAAAAATTAGTTTTTGAAAAATTTACTATAGAAAAGGTAATCCCTGGCGCAATTAAAATTTGCGACAGTAAAAAATTATTTTTTGAATAATTTACTATAGAAAAGGCAATTCCTGGCGTATTTA
The DNA here is from genome assembly GCA_963930735.1 of Dioctria linearis. Lineage (NCBI taxonomy): Eukaryota > Metazoa > Arthropoda > Insecta > Diptera > Asilidae > Dioctria > Dioctria linearis. Next base: position 119,885 of record CAWVNZ010000780.1, read on the forward strand.
ACATTTGCGACAGTAAAAAATTATTTTTGAAAAATTTACTGTAGAAAAGGCAATCCGTGGCGTAATTAAAATTTTCGAGAGTAAAAAATTAGTTTTTGAAAAATTTACTATAGAAAAGACAATCCCTGGCGTAATTAAAATTTTCGACAGTAAAAAATTAGTTTTGAAAAATTTACTATAGAAAAGACAATCCCTGGCGCAATTAAAATTTGCGACAGTAGAAAATTATTTTTTGAAAAATTTACTATAGAAAAGGCAATCCCTGGCGCAATTAAAATTTGCGAAAGTATAAAATTAAATTTTGAAAAATTTACTATAGAAGAGGCAATCCCTGGCGTATTTAAAATTTGCGACGGTAAAAAATTATTTTTTGAAAAATTTACTATAGAAAAGGCAATTCCTGGCGTATTTAAAATTTGCGACAGTAAAAAATTATTTTTTGAAAAATTTACTGTAGAAAAGGCAATCCCTGGCGCAATTAAAGCTTGCGACAGTAAAAAATTATTTTTTGAAAAATTTACTATAGAAAAGACAATCCCTGGCGCAATTAAAATTTGCGAGAGTAAAAAATTATTTTTTGAAAAATTTACTATAGAAAAGGCAATCCCTGGCGTAATTAAATTTTGCGACAGTATAAAATTAAATTTTGAAAAATTTACTATAGAAAAGGCAATCCCTGGCGCAATTAAAACCTGCGACAGTAAAAATTATTTTTTGAAAAATTTACTATAGAAAAGGCAATCCCTGGCGCAATTAAAATTTGCGACAGTAAAAAATTATTATTTGAATAATTTACTATAGAAAAGGCAATCCCTGGCGTAATTAAAATTTGCGACAGTAAAAAATTATTTTTTGAAAAATTTACTATAGAAAAGGCAATCCCTGGCGCAATTAAAATTTGCGACAAGTTAAAATTAAATTTTGAAAAATTTACTATAGACAAGGCAATCCCTGGCGTATTTAAAATTTGTGACAGTAGAAAATTATTTTTTGAAAAATTTACTGTAGAAAAGGCAATCCCTGGCGCAATTAAAGCTTGCGACAGTAAAAAATTATTTTTTGAAAAATTTACTATAGAAAAGGCAATCCCTGGCGTAATTAAAATTTGCGACAGTATTAAATTAAATTTTGAAAAATTTACTATAGAAAAGGCAATCCCTGGCGCAATTAAAATTTGCGAAAGTATAAAATTAAATTTTGAAAAATTTACTATAGAAGAGGCAATCCCTGGCGTATTTAAAATTTGCGACGGTAAAAAATTATTTTTTGAAAAATTTACTATAGAAAAGGCAATTCCTGGCGTATTTAAAATTTGCGACAGTAAAAAATTATTTTTTGAAAAATTTACTGTAGAAAAGGCAATCCCTGGCGCAATTAAAGCTTGCGACAGTAAAAAATTATTTTTTGAAAAATTTACTATAGAAAAGACAATCCCTGGCGCAATTAAAATTTGCGACAGTAAAAAATTATTTTTTGAAAAATTTACTATAGAAAAAGCAATCCCTGGCGTAATTAAAATTTGCGACAGTATAAAATTAAATTTTGAAAAATTTACTATAGAAAAGGCAATCCCTGGCGCAATTAAAACCTGCGACAGTAAAAAATTATTTTTTGAAAAATATACTGTAGAAAAGGCAATCCCTGGCGCAATTAAAATTTGCGACAGTAAAAAATTATTTTTTGAAAAATTTACTATAGAAAAGGCAATCCCTGGCGTAATTAAAATTTGCGACAGTATAAAATTAAATTTTGAAAAATTTACTATAGAAAAGGTAATCCCTGGAGCAATTAAAACCTGCGACAGTAAAAATTATTTTTTGAAAAATTTACTATAGAAAAGGCAATCCCTGGCGCAATTAAAATTTGCGACAGTAAAAAATTATTATTTGAATAATTTACTATAGAAAAGGCAATCCCTGGCGTAATTAAAATTTGCGACAGTAAAAAATTATTTTTTGAAAAATTTACTATAGAAAAGGCAATCCCTGGCGCAATTAAAATTTGCGACAAGTTAAAATTAAATTTTGAAAAATTAACTATAGACAAGGCAATCCCTGGCGTATTTAAAATTTGTGACAGTAGAAAATTATTTTTTTAAAAATTTACTGTAGAAAAGGCAATCCCTGGCGTATTTAAAATTTGCGACAGTAAAAAATTAATTTGTGAAAAATTTACTATAGAAAAGGCAATCCCTGGCGCAATTAAAATTTGCGACAGTAAAAAATAATTTTTGAAAAATTTACTATAGAAAAGGCAATCCCTGGCGTATTTAAAATTTGCGACAGTAAAAAATTATTTTTTGAAAAATTTACTATAGAAAAGGCAATCCCTGGCGTATTTAGAATTTGCGACAGTAAAAAATTATTTTTTGAAAAATTTACTATAGAAAAGGCAATACCTGGCGTAATTAAAATTTGCGACAGTAAAAAATTATTTTTTGAAAAATTTACTATAGAAAAGGCAATCCCTGGCGCAATTAAAATTTGCGACAATAAAAAATCATTTTTTGAATAATTTACTATAGAAAAGGCAATCCCTGGCGTAATTAAAATTTTCGACAGTAAAAAATTAGTTTTTGAAAAATTTACTATAGAAAACGCAATCCCTGGCGCAATTAAAATTTGCGACAGAAAAAAATTATTTTTTGAATAATTTACTATAGAAAAGGCAATCCCTGGCGTAATTAAAATTTTCGACAGTAAAAAATTAGTTTTTGAAAAATTTACTATAGAAAAGGCAATCCCTGGCGTAATTAAAATTTGCGAGAGTAAAAAATTATTTTTTGAAAAATTTACTATAGAAAAGGCAATCCCTGGCGTATTTAAAATTTGCGACAGTAAAAAATTATTTTTTGAATTATTTACTAAAGAAAAGGCAATCATTGGCGTAATTAAAATTTTCGACAGTAAAAAATTAGTTTTTGAAAAATTTACTATAGAAAAGGCAATCCCTGGCGCAATTAAAATTTGCGATAGTAAAAAATTGTTTTTTGAATAATTTACTATAGAAAAGGCAATCCCTGGCGTAATTATAATTTGCGACAGTAAAGAATTATTTTTTGAAAAATTGACTGTAGAAAAGGCAATCCCTGGCGAAATTAAAATTTGGCGTAATTAAAATTTGGGAGAGTAAAAAATTATTTTTTGAAAAATTTACTATAGAAAAGGCAATCCCTGGCGTATTTAAAATTTGTGACAGTAAAAAATTATTTTTTGAATAATTTACTAAAGAAAAGGCAATCCCTGGCGGAATTAAAATTTTCGACAGTAAAAAATTAGTTTTTGAAAAATTTACTATAGAAAAGGCAATCCCTGGCGCAATTAAAATTTGCGACAGTAAAAAATTATTTTTTGAATAATTTACTATAGAAAAGGCAATACCTGGCGTAATTATAATTTGCGACAGTAAAAAATTATTTTTTGAAAAATTGACTGTAGAAAAGGCAATCCCTGGCGAAATTAAAATTTGCGACAGTAAAAAATTATTTTTTGCAAAATTTACTATAGAAAAGGCAATCCCTGGCGGATTTAAAATTTGCGACAGTAAAAAATTAATTTTTGAAAAATTTGCTATAGAAAAGGCAATCCCTGGCGTAATTAAAATTTGCGACAGTAAAAAATTATTTTTTTGAAAATTTTACTGTAGAATAGGCAATCCCTGGCGCAATTAAAATTTGCGACTGTAGAAAATTATTTTTTGAAAAATTTACTATAGAAAAGGCAATCCCTGGCGTAATTAAAATTTGCGACAGTATAAAATTATTTTTTGAAAAATTTACTATAGAAAAGGCAATCCCTGGCGCAATTAAAACTTGCGACAGTAAAAAATCATTTTTTGAAAAATTTACTGTAGAAAAGGCAATTCCTGGCGTATTTAAAACTTGCGACAGTAAAAAATTAATTTGTGAATAATTTACTATAGAAAAGGCAATCCCTGTCGTATTTAAAATTTGCGACAGTAAAAAATTATTTTTTGAATAATTTACTATAGAAAAGGCAATCCCTGGCGGATTTAAAATTTGCAACAGTAAAAAATTAATTTGTGAAAAATTTACTATAGAAAAGCAATCCCTGGCGCAATTAAAATTCGCGACAGTAAAAAATTATTTTTTGAAAAATTTACTATAGAAAAGGCAATCCCTGGCGCAATTAAAATTTGCGACAGTAAAAAATTATTTTTTGAATAACTTACTATAGAAAAGGCAATCCCTGGCATATTTAAAATTTGCGACAGCAAAAAATAATTTTTTGAAAAATTTACTACAGAAAAGGCAATCCCTGGCGTATTTAAAATCTGCGACAGTAAAAAATTAATTTGTGAAAAATTTACTATAGAAAAGGCAATCCCTGGCGTAATTAAAATTTGGGAGAGTAAAAAATTATTTTTTGAAAAATTTACTATAGAAAAGGCAATCCCTGGCGTATTTAAAATTTGTGACAGTAAAAAATTATTTTTTGAATAATTTACTAAAGAAAAGGCAATCCCTGGCGGAATTAAAATTTTCGACAGTAAAAAATTAGTTTTTGAAAAATTTACTATAGAAAAGGCAATCCCTGGCGCAATTAAAATTTGCGACAGTAAAAAATTATTTTTTGAATAATTTACTATAGAAAAGGCAATCCCTGGCGCAATTAAAATTTTCGACAGTAAAAAATTATTTTTTGAAAAATTTACTGTAGAAAAGGCAATCCCTGGCGTAATTAAAATTTGCGACAGTAAAGAATTATTTTTTGTAAAATCTACTATAGAAAAGGCAATCCCTGGCGTATTTAAAATTTGCGACAGTAAAAAATTATTTTTTGAATAATTTACTATAGAAAAGGCAATCCCTGGCGTATTTAAAATTTGCGACAGTAAAAAAATTATTTTTTTGAATAATTTACTATAGAAAAGGCAATCCCTGGCGTAATTAAAATTTTCGACAGTAAAAAATTAGTTTTTGAAAAATTTACTATAGAAAAGGCAATCCCTGGCGCAATTAAAATTTGCGACAGTAGAAAATTATTTTTTGCAAAATTTACTATAGAAAAGGCAATCCCTGGCGTAATTAAAATTTGCGACAGTAAAAAATTATTTTTTGAAAAATTTACTATAGAAAAAGCAATCCCTGGCGCAATTAAAATTAGCGACAGTAAAAAATTATTTTTTGAATAATTTACTATAGAAAAGGCAATCACTGGCGCAATTAAAATTTGCGACAGTAGAAAATTATTTTTTGCAAATTTACTATATAAAAGGCCATCCCTGGCCTAATTAAAATTTGCGACAGTAAAAAATTATTTTTTGAAAAAATTTACTATAGAAAAGGCAATCCCTGGCGTAATTAAAATTTTCGACAGTAAAAAATTAGTTTTTGTAAAATTTACTATAGAAAAGGCAATCCCTGGCGCAATTAAAATTTGCGACAGTATAAAATTAAATTTTGAAAAATTTACTATAGAAAAGGCAATCCCTGGCGTAATTAAAATTTGCGACAGTAAAAAATAATTTTTTGAAAAATTTACTGTAGAAAAGGCAATCCCTGGCGTAATTAAAATTTGCGACAGTAAAAAATTATTTTTTGAAAAATCTACTATAGAAAAGGCAATCCCTGGCGTATTTAAAATTTACGACAGTAAAAAATTATTTTTTGAATAATTTACTATAGAAAAGGCAATCCCTGGCGTATTTAAAATTTGCGACAGTAAAAAATTATTTTTTGAATAATTTACTATAGAAAAGGCAATGCCTGGCGTAATTAAAATTTTCGACAGTAAAAAATTAGTTTTTGAAAAATTTACTATAGAAAAGGTAATCCCTGGCGCAATTAAAATTTGCGACAGTAAAAAATTATTTTTTGAATAATTTACTATAGAAAAGGCAATTCCTGGCGTATTTAACATTTGCGACAGTAAAAAATTATTTTTTGAAAAATTTACTGTAGAAAAGGCAATCCGTGGCGTAATTAAAATTTTCGACAGTAAAAAATTAGTTTTTGAAAAATTTACTATAGAAAAGACAATCCCTGGCGTAATTAAAATTTTCGACAGTAAAAAATTAGTTTTTGAAAAATTTACTATAGAAAAGACAATCCCTGGCGCAATTAAAATTTGCGACAGAAAATTATTTTTTGAAAAATTTACTATAGAAAAGGCAATCCCTGGCGCAATTAAAATTTGCGACAGTATAAAATTAAATTTTGAAAAATTTACTATAGAAGAGGCAATCCCTGGCGTATTTAAAATTTGCGACGGTAAAAAATTATTTTTTGAAAAATTTACTATAGAAAAGGCAATTCCTGGCGTATTTAAAATTTGCGACAGTAAAAAATTATTTTTTGAAAAATTTACTGTAGAAAAGGCAATCCCTGGCGCAATTAAAGCTTGCGACAGTAAAAAATTGTTTTTTTGAAAAATTTACTATATAAAAGACAATCCCTGGCGCAATTAAAATTTGCGACAGTAAAAAATTATTTTTGAAAAATTTACTATAGAAAAGGCAATCCCTGGCGTAATTAAAATTTGCGACAGTAAAAAATTATTTTTTGAAAAATATACTGTAGAAAAGGCAATCCCTGGCGCAATTAAAATTTGCGACAGTAAAAAATTATTATTTGAATAATTTACTATAGAAAAGGCAATCCCTGGCGTAATTAAAATTTGCGACAGTAAAAAATTATTTTTTGAAAAATTTACTATAGAAAAGGCAATCCCTGGCGCAATTAAAATTTGCGACAAGTTAAAATTAAATTTTGAAAAATTTACTATAGACAAGGCAATCCCTGGCGTATTTAAAATTTGTGACAGTAGAAAATTATTTTTTTAAAAATTTACTGTAGAAAAGCCAATCCCTGGCGTATTTAAAATTTGCGACAGTAAAAAATTAATTTGTGAAAAATTTACTATAGAAAAGGCAATCCCTGGCGCAATTAAAATTTGCGACAGTAAAAAATTATTTTTTGAAAAATTTTACTATAGAAAAGGCAATCCCTGGCGTATTTAAAATTTGCGACAGTAAAAAATTATTTTTGAAAAATTTACTATAGAAAAGGCAATCCCTGGCGTATTTAGAATTTGCGACAGTAAAAAAATTTACTATAGAAAAGGCAATACCTGGCGCAATTAAAATTTGCGACAGTAAAAAATTATTTTTTGAAAAATTTACTATAGAAAAGGCAATCCCTGGCGCAATTAAAATTTGCGACAATAAAAAATTATTTTTTGAATAATTTACTATAGAAAAGGCAATCCCTGGCGCAATTAAAATTTTCGACAGTAAAAAATTAGTTTTTGAAAAATTTACTATAGAAAACGCAATCCCTGGCGCAATTAAAATTTGCGACAGAAAAAAATTATTTTTTGAATAATTTACTATAGAAAAGGCAATCCCTGGCGTAATTAAAATTTTCGACAGTAAAAAATTAGTTTTTGAAAAATTTACTATAGAAAAGGCAATCCCTGGCGTAATTAAAATTTGCGAGAGTAAAAAATTATTTTTTGAAAAATTTACTATAGAAAAGGCAATCCCTGGCGTATTTAAAATTTGCGACAGTAAAAAATTATTTTTTGAATTATTTACTAAAGAAAAGGCAATCCCTGGCGTAATTAAAATTTTCGACAGGAAAAAATTAGTTTTTGAAAAATTTACTATAGAAAAGGCAATCCCTGGCGCAATTAAAATTTGCGACAGTAAAAAATTGTTTTTTGAATAATTTACTATAGAAAAGGCAATCCCTGGCGTAATTATAATTTGCGACAGTAAAAAATTATTTTTTGAAAAATTGACTGTAGAAAAGGCAATCCCTGGCGAAATTAAAATTTGCGACGGTAAAAAATTATTTTTTGAAAAATTTACTATAGAAAAGGCAATCCCTGGCGTAATTAAAATTTGGGAGAGTAAAAAATTATTTTTTGAAAAATTTACTATAGAAAAGGCAATCCCTGGCGTATTTAAAATTTGTGACAGTAAAAAATTATTTTTTGCATAATTTACTAAAGAAAAGGCAATCCCTGGCGGAATTAAAATTTTCGACAGTAAAAAATTAGTTTTTGAAAAATTTACTATAGAAAAGGCAATCCCTGGCGCAATTAAAATTTGCGACAGTAAAAAATTATTTTTTGAATAATTTACTATAGAAAAGGCAATACCTGGCGTAATTATAATTTGCGACAGTAAAAAATTATTTTTTGAAAAATTGACTGTAGAAAAGGCAATCCCTGGCGAAATTAAAATTTGCGACAGTAAAAAATTATTTTTTGCAAAATTTACTATAGAAAAGGCAATCCCTGGCGTATTTAAAATTTGCGACAGTAAAAAATTAATTTTTGAAAAATTTGCTATAGAAAAGGCAATCCCTGGCGTAATTAAAATTTGCGACAGTAAAAAATTATTTTTTTGAAAAATTTACTGTAGAAAAGGCAATCCCTGGCGCAATTAAAATTTGCGACTGTAGAAAATTATTTTTTGAAAAATTTACTATAGAAAAGGCAATCCCTGGCGTAATTAAAATTTGCGACAGTATAAAATTATTTTTTGAAAAATTTACTATAGAAAAGGCAATCCCTGGCGCAATTAAAACTTGCGACAGTAAAAAATTATTTTTTGAAAAATTTACTGTAGAAAAGGCAATTCCTGGCGTATTTAAAACTCGCGACAGTAAAAAATTAATTTGTGAATAATTTACTATAGAAAAGGCAATCCCTGTCGTATTTAAAATTTGCGACAGTAAAAAATTATTTTTTGAATAATTTACTATAGAAAAGGCAATTCCTGGCGGATTTAAAATTTGCAACAGTAAAAAATTAATTTGTGAAAAATTTACTATAGAAAAGCAATCCCTGGCGCAATTAAAATTCGCGACAGTAAAAAATTATTTTTTGAAAAATTTACTATAGAAAAGGCAATCCCTGGCGCAATTAAAATTTGCGACAGTAAAAAATTAATTTTTGAAAAATTTACTATAGAAAAGGCAATCCCTGGCGCAATTAAAATTTGCGACAGTAAAAAATTATTTTTTGAATAACTTACTATAGAAAAGGCAATCCCTGGCATATTTAAAATTTGCGACAGCAAAAAATAATTTTTTGAAAAATTTACTACAGAAAAGGCAATCCCTGGCGTATTTAAAATCTGCGACAGTAAAAAATTAATTTGTGAAAAATTTACTATAGAAAAGGCAATCCCTGGCGTAATTAAAATTTGCGACAGAAAAAAAGTATTTTTTGAAAAATTTACTGTAGAATAGGCAATCCCTGGCGCAATTAAAATTTGCGACAATGGAAAATTATTTTTTGAAAAATTTACTGTATAATAGGCAATCCCTGGCGCAATTAAAATTTGCGACAGTAAAAAATTATTTTTTGAAAAATTTACTGTAGGAAAGGCAATCCCTGGCGTATTTAAAATTTGCGACAGTAAGAAATTATATTTTGAATAATTTACTATAGAAAAGGCAATCCCTGTCATAATTAAAATTTGCGACAGTAAAAAATTATTTTTTGAAAAATTTGCTATAGTAAAGGCAATCCCTGGCGCAATTAAAATTTGCGACAGTAAAAAATTATTTTTTGCAAAATTTACTATAGAAGAGGCAATCCCTGGGGTATTTAAAATTTGCGACAGTATAAAATTAATTTTTGAAAAATTGACTGTAGAAAAGGCAATCCCTGGCGCAATTAAAATTTGCGACAGTAAAAAATTATTTTTTGAAAAATTTACTGTAGAAAAGGCTATCCCTGGCGTATTTAAAATTTGCGACAGTAAAAAATTAATTTGTGAATAATTTACTATAGAAAAGGCAATCCCTGGCGTATTTAAAATTTGCGACAGTAAAAAATTAATTTGTGAAAAATTTACTATAGAAAAGGAAATCCTGGCGTAATTAAAATTTGCGACGGTAAAAAATTATTTTTTGAAAAATTTACTATAGAAAAGGCAATCCCTGGCGTATTTAAAATTTGCGACAGTAAAAAATTATTTTTTGAAAAATTTACTGTAGAAAAGGCAATCCCTGGCGCAATTAAAACTTGCGGCAGTAAAAAATTATTTTTTGAAAAATTTACTAGAGAAAAGGCAATCCCTGGCGCAATTAAAATTTGTGACAGTAAAAAATTATTTTTTGAAAAATTTACTATAGAAAAGGCAATCCCTGGCGTAGTTAAAATTTGCGACAGTAAAAAATTATTTTTTGAAAAATTTACTGTAGAAAAGGCAATCCCTGGCGCAATTAAAATTTGCGACAGTAAAAAATTATTTTTTGAAAAATTTACTATAGAAAAGGCAATCCCTGGCGTAATTAAAATTTGCGACAGTAAAAAATTATTTTTTGAAAAATTTACTAGAGAAAAGGCAATCCCTGGCGCAGTTAAAATTTGTGACAGTAAAAAATTATTTTTTGAAAAATTTACTATAGAAAAGGCAATCCCTGGCGTAGTTAAAATTTGCGACAGTAAAAAATTATTTTTTGAAAAATTTACTGTAGAAAAGGCAATCCCTGGCGCAATTAAAATTTGCGACAGTAAAAAATTATTTTTTGAAAAATTTACTATAGAAAAGGCAATCCCTGGCGTAATTAAAATTTGCGACAGTATAAAATTAAATTTTGAAAAATTTACTATAGAAAAGGCAATCCCTGGCGCAATTAAAACTTGCGACAGTAAAAATTATTTTTTGAAAAATTTACTATAGAAAAGGCAATCCCTGGCGCGATTGAAATTTGCGACAGTAAAAAATTATTTTTTGAAAAATTTACTATAGAAAAGGCAATCCCTGTCGCAATCAAAATTTGCGACAATAGAAAATTATTTTTTGAAAAATTTACTGTAGAAAAGGCAATCCCTGGCGCGATTAAAATTTTCGACAGTAAAAAATTATTTTTTTGAAAAATTTACTGAAGAAAAGGCAATCCCTGGTGTATTTAAAATTTGCGACAGTAAAAAATTATTTTTTGAATAATTTGCTATAGAAAAGGCAATCCCTGGCGCAATTAAAATTTGCGACAGTAAAAAATTAATTTGTGCAAAAATTTACTATAGAAAAGACAATCCCTGGCGTAATTAAAATTTGCGACAGTAAAAAATTATTTTTTGAAAAATTTACTGTAGAGAAGGCAATCCCTGTCGCAATTAAAATTTGCGACAATAGAAAATTATTTTTTGAAAAATTTACTGTAGAAAAGGCAATCCCTGGCGCGATTAAAATTTTCGACAGTAAAAAATTATTTTTTTGAAAAATTTACTGTAGAAAAGGCAATCCCTGGTGTATTTAAAATTTGCGACAGTAAAAAATTATTTTTTGAATAATTTACTATAGAAAAGGCAATCCCTGTCGTAATTAAAATATGCGACAGTAAAAAATTTGCTATAGAAAAGGCAATCCCTGGCGTATTTAAAATTTGCGACAGTAAAAAATTAATTTTTGAAAAATTTACTATAGAAAAAGCAATCCCTGGCGTAATTAAAATTTGTGACAGTAAAAAATTATTTTTTGAAAAATTTACTGTAGAGAAGGCAATCCCTGGCGTATTTAAAATTTGCGACAGTAAAATATTATTTTTGAATAATTCACTATAGAAAAGGCAATCCCTGGCGTATTTAAAATTTGCGACAGTAAAAAATTAATTTGTGAAAAATTTACTGTAGAAAAGGCAATCCCTGGCGTAATTAAAATTTGCGACAGTAAAAAATTTTTTTTTGCAAAATTTACTATAGAAAAGCCAATCCCTGGCGGATTTAAAATTTGCGACAGTAAAAAATTATTTTTTGAAAAATTTACTGTAGAAAAGGCAATCCCTGGCGTAATTAAAATTTGCGACAGTAAAAAATTTTTTTTTGCAAAATTTACTATAGAAAAGGCAATCCCTGGCGCAATTAAGATTTGCGACAGTAAAAAATTATTTTTTGTAAAATTTACTATAGAAAAGGCAATCCCTGGCGTATTTAAAATTTGCGACAGTAAAAAATAAATTTTTGAAAAATTTACTATAGAAAAGGCAATCCCTGGCGTAATTAAAATTGCGACAGTAAAAAATTATTTTTTGAAAAATTTACTTTAGAAAAGGCAATCCCTGGCGCAATTAAAATTTGCGACAGTAAAAAATTATTTTTTTAATAATTTACTATAGAAAAGGCAATCCCTGGCGGATTTAAAATTTGCGACAGTAAAAAATTATTTTTTGAAAAATTTACTATAGAAAAGGCAATCCCTGGCGTATTTAAAATTTGCGACAGTAAAAAATTATTTTTTGAAAAATTTACTATAGAAAAGGCAATCCCTGGCGTAATTAAAATTTGCGACAGTAAAAAATAATTTTTTGAAAAATTTTACTGTAGAAAGGCAATCCCTGGTGTAATTAAAATTTGCGACAGTAAAAAATTATTTTTTGCAAAATTTACTATAGAAAAGGCAATCCCTGGCGCAATTAAAATTTGCGACAGTAAAAAATTATTTTTTGCAAAATTTACTATAGAAGAGGCAATCCCTGGCGTATTTAAAATTTGCGACAGTATAAAATTAATTTTTGAAAAATTTACTGTAGAAGAGGCAATCCCTGGCGCAATTAAAATTTGCGACAGTAAAAAATTATTTTTTGAAAAATTTACTGTAGAAAAGGCAATCCCTGGCGTAATTAAAATTTGCGACGGTAAAAAATTATTTTTTGAAAAATTTACTATAAAAAAGGCAATCCCTGGCGTATTTAAAATTTGCGACAGTAAAAAATTATTTTTTGAAAAATTTACTGTAGAAAAGGCAATCCCTGGCGCAATTAAAACTTGCGACAGTAAAAAATTATTTTTTGCAAAATTTACTAGAGAAAAGGCAATCCCTGGCGCAATTAAAATTTGTGACAGTAAAAAATTATTTTTTGAAAAATTTACTATAGAAAAGGCAATCCCTTGCGTAATTAAAATTTGCGACAGTAAAAAATTATTTTTTGAAAAATTTACTGTAGAAATGGCAATCCCTGGCGCAATTAAAATTTGCGACAGTAAAAAATTATTTTTTGAAAAATTTACTATAAAAAAGGCAATCCCTGGCGTATTTAAAATTTGCGACAGTAAAAAATTATTTTTTGAAAAATTTACTGTAGAAAAGGCAATCCCTGGCGCAATTAAAACTTGCGACAGTAAAAAATTATTTTTTGCAAAATTTACTAGAGAAAAGGCAATCCCTGGCGCAATTAAAATTTGTGACAGTAAAAAATTATTTTTTGAAAAATTTACTATAGAAAAGGCAATCCCTTGCGTAATTAAAATTTGCGACAGTAAAAAATTATTTTTTGAAAAATTTACTGTAGAAATGGCAATCCCTGGCGCAATTAAAATTTGCGACAGTAAAAAATTATTTTTTGAAAAATTTACTATAGAAAAGTCAATACATGGCGTAATTAAAATTTGCGACAGTATAAAATTAAATTTTGAAAAATTTACTATAGAAAAGGCAATCCCTGGCGCAATTAAAACTTGCGACAGTAAAAAATTATTTTTTGAAAAATTTACTATAGAAAAGGCAATCCCTGGCGCAATTAAAATTTGCGACAGTAAAAAATTATTTTTTTTTAAAATTTACTATAGAAAAGCCAATCCCTGGCGGATTTAAAATTTGCGACAGTAAAAAATTATTTTTTGAAAAATTTACTATAGAAAAGGCAATCCCTGGCGTATTTAAAATTTGCGACAATAAAAAATTAATTTTTGAAAAATTTACTATAGAAAAGGCAATCCCTGGCGTAATTAAAATTTGCGACAGTAAAAAATAATTTTTTGAAAAATTTTACTGTAGAAAGGCAATCCCTGGTGTAATTAAAATTTGCGACAGTAAAAAATTATTTTTTGCAAAATTTACTATAGAAAAGGCAATCCCTGGCGCAATTAAAATTTGCGACAGTAAAAAATTATTTTTTGCAAAATTTACTATAGAAGAGGCAATCCCTGGCGTATTTAAAATTTGCGACAGTATAAAATTAATTTTTGAAAAATTTACTGTAGAAGAGGCAATCCCTGGCGCAATTAAAATTTGCGACAGTAAAAAATTATTTTTTGAAAAATTTACTGTAGAAAAGGCAATCCCTGGCGTAATTAAAATTTGCGACGGTAAAAAATTATTTTTTGAAAAATTTACTGTAGAAAAGGCAATCCCTGGCGTAATTAAAATTTGCGACGGTAAAAAATTATTTTTTGAAAAATTTACTATAAAAAAGGCAATCCCTGGCGTATTTAAAATTTGCGACAGTAAAAAATTATTTTTTGAAAAATTTACTGTAGAAAAGGCAATCCCTGGCGCAATTAAAACTTGCGACAGTAAAAAATTATTTTTTGAAAAATTTACTATAGAAAAGGCAATCCCTGGCGCAATTAAAATTTGCGACAGTAAAAAAATATTTTTTGAATAATTTACTATAGGAAAGGCAATCCGTGGCGTAATTAAAATTTTCGACAGTAAAAAATTATTTTTTGAAAAATTTACTATAGAAAAGGCAATCCCTGGCGCAATTAAAATTTGCGACATTATAAAATTAAATTTTGAAAAATTTACTATAGAAAAGGCAATCCCTGGCGTAATTAAAATTTGCGACAGTAGAAAATTATTTTTTGAAAAATTTACTGTAGAAAAGGCAATCTCTGGCATATTTAAAATTTGCGACAGTAAAAAATTAATTTGTGAAAAAGTTACTATAGAAAAGGCAATCAATGGCGCAATTAAAATTTGCGACAGTAAAAAATTATTTTTTGAAAAATTTACTATAGATATGGCAATCCCTGGCGTATTTAAAATTTTCGACAGTAAAAAATTATTTTTTGAAAAATTTACTATAGAAAAGGCAATCCCTGGCGTATTTAAAATTTGCGACAGTATAAAATTAAATTTTGAAAAATTCACTATAGAAAAGGCAATCCCTGGCGTATTTAAAATTTGCGACAGTAAAAAATAATTTTTTGAAAAATTTACTGTAGAAGAGGCAATCCCTGGCGTAATTAAAATTTTCGACAGTAAAAAATTAGTTTTTGAAAAATTTACTATAGAAAAGGCAATCCCTGGCGTAATTAAAATTTGCGACAGTAAAAAATTATTTTTTGAAAAATTTACTATAGAAAAGGCAATCCCTGGCGTATTTAAAATTTGCGACAGAAAAAATTATTTTTGAATAATTTACTATAGAAAAGGCAATCCCTGGCGTAATTAAAATTTTCGACAGTAAAAAATTAGTTTTTGAAAAATTTACTATAGAAAAGGCAATCCCTGGCGCAATTAAAATTTGCGACAGTAAAAAATTATTTTTTGAAAAATTTACTATAGAGATGGCAATCCCTGGCGTATTTAAAATTTTCGACAGTAAAAAATTATTTTTTGAATAATTTACTATAGAAAAGGCAATCCCTGGCGTAATTAAAATTTTCGACAGTAAAAAATTAGTTTTTGAAAAATTTACTATAGAAAACGCAATCCCTGGCGCAATTAAAATTTGCGACAGAAAAAAATTATTTTTTGAATAATTTACTATAGAAAAGGCAATCCCTGGCGTAATTAAAATTTTCGACAGTAAAAAATTAGTTTTTGAAAAATTTACTATAGAAAAGGCAATCCCTGGCGTAATTAAAATTTGCGAGAGTAAAAAATTATTTTTTGAAAAATTTACTATAGAAAAGGCAATCCCTGGCGTATTTAAAATTTGCGACAGTAAAAAATTATTTTTTGAATTATTTACTAAAGAAAAGGCAATCCCTGGCGTAATTAAAATTTTCGACAGTAAAAAATTGTTTTTTGAATAATTTACTATAGAAAAGGCAATCCCTGGCGCAATTATAATTTGCGACAGTAAAAAATTATTTTTTGAAAAATTGACTGTAGAAAAGGCAATCCCTGGCGAAATTAAAATTTGCGACGGTAAAAAATTATTTTTTGAAAAATTTACTATAGAAAAGGCAATCCCTGGCGTAATTAAAATTTGGGAGAGTAAAAAATTATTTTTTGAAAAATTTACTATAGAAAAGGCAATCCCTGGCGTATTTAAAATTTGTGACAGTAAAAAATTATTTTTTGAATAATTTACTAAAGAAAAGGCAATCCCTGGCGGAATTAAAATTTTCGACAGTAAAAAATTAGTTTTTGAAAAATTTACTATAGAAAAGGCAATCCCTGGCGCAATTAAAATTTGGGACAGTAAAAAATTATTTTTTGAATAATTTACTATAGAAAAGGCAATACCTGGCGTAATTATAATTTGCGACAGTAAAAAATTATTTTTTGAAAAATTGACTGTAGAAAAGGCAATCCCTGGCGAATAAAATTTGCGACAGTAAAAAATTATTTTTTGCAAAATTTACTATAGAAAAGGCAATCCCTGGCGTATTTAAAATTTGCGACAGTAAAAAATTAATGTTTGAAAAATTTGCTATAGAAAAGGCAATCCCTGGCGTAATTAAAATTTGCGACAGTAAAAAATTATTTTTTTGAAAAATTTACTGTAGAAAAGGCAATCCCTGGCGCAATTAAAATTTGCGACTGTAGAAAATTATTTTTTGAAAAATTTACTATAGAAAAGGCAATCCCTGGCGTAATTAAAATTTGCGACAGTATAAAATTATTTTTTGAAAAATTTACTATAGAAAAGGCAATCCCTGGCGCAATTAAAATTTGCGACAGTAAAAAATTATTTCTTGAAAAATTTACTGTAGAAAAGGCAATTCCTGGCGTATTTAAAACTTGCGACAGTAAAAAATTAATTTGTGAATAATTTACTATAGAAAAGGCAATCCCTGTAGTATTTAAAATTTGCGACAGTAAAAAATTATTTTTTGAATAATTTACTATAGAAAAGGCAATCCCTGCCGGATTTAAAATTTGCAACAGTAAAAATTAATTTGTGAAAAATTTACTATAGAAAAGGCAATCCCTGGCGCAATTAAAATTCGCGACAGTAAAAAACTATTTTTTGAAAAATTTACTATAGAAAAGGCAATCCCTGGCGCAATTAAAATTTGCGACAGTAAAAAATTAATTTTTGAAAAATTTACTATAGAAAAGGCAATCCCTGGCGCAATTAAAATTTGCGACAGTAAAAAATTATTTTTTGAATAACTTACTATAGAAAAGGCAATCCCTGGCATATTTAAAATTTGCGACAGCAAAAAATAATTTTTTGAAAAATTTACTACAGAAAAGGCAATCCCTGGCGTATTTAAAATTTGCGACAGTAAAAAATTAATTTGTGAAAAATTTACTATAGAAAAGACAATACCTGGCGTAATTAAAATTTGCGACAGAAAAAAATTATTTTTTGAAAAATTTACTGTAGAAAAGGCAATCCCTGGCGCAATTAAAATTTGCGACAATAGAAAATTATTTTTTGAAAAATTTACTGTAGAATAGGCAATCCCTGGCGCAATTAAAATTTGCGACAGTAAAAAATTATTTTTTGAAAAATTTACTGTAGGAAAGGCAATCCCTGGCGTATTTAAAATTTGCGACAGTAAAAAATTATATTTTGAATAATTTACTATAGAAAAGGCAATCCCTGTCATCATTAAAATTTGCGACAGTAAAAAATTATTTTTTGAAAAATTTGCTATAGAAAAGGCAATCCCTGGCGTATTTAAAATTTGCGACAGTAAAAAATTAATTTTTGAAAAATTTACTATAAAAAAGGCAATCCCTGGCGTAATTAAAATTTGCGACAGTAAAAAATTATTTTTTGAAAAATTTACTGTAGTAAAGGCAATCCCTGGCGTAATTAAAATTTGCGACAGTAAAAAATTATTTTTTGCAAAATTTACTATAGAAAAGGCAATCCCTGGCGCAATTAAAATTTGCGACAGTAAAAAATTATTTTTTGCAAAATTTACTATAGAAGAGGCAATCCCTGGCGTATTTAAAATTTGCGACAGTATAAAATTAATTTTTGAAAAATTGACTGTAGAAAAGGCAATCCCTGGCGCAATTAAAATTTGCGACAGTAAAAAATTATTTTTTGAAAAATTTACTGTAGAAAAGGCAATCCCTGGCGTATTTAAAATTTGCGACAGTAAAAAATTATTTTGTGAATAATTTACTATAGAAAAGGCAATCCCTGGCGTATTTAAAATTTGCGACAGTAAAAAATTAATTTGTGAAAAATTTACTATAGAAAAGGCAATCCTTAATTAAAATTTGCGACAGTAAAAAATTAATTTTTGAAAAATTTACTGTAGAAAAGGCAATCCCTGGCGTAATTAAAATTTGCGACAGTAAAAAATTATTTTTTGCAAAATTTACTATAGAAAAGGCAATCCCTGGCCTATTTAAAATTTGCGACAGTAAAAAATTAATTTTTGAAAAATTTACTATAGAAAAGGCAATCCCTGGCGTATTTAAAATTTGCGACAGTAAAAAATTAATTTTTGAAAAATTTACTATAGAAAAGGCAATCCCTGGCGTAATTAAAATTTGCGACAGTAAAAAATTATTTTTTGAAAAATTTACTGTAGAAAAGGCAATCCCTGGCGCAATTAAAATTTGCGACAGTAAAAAATTAATTTGTGAAAAATTTACTATAGAAATGGCAATCCCTGGCGCAATTAAAACTTGCGACAGTAAAAAATTATTTTTTGTAAAATTTACTGTAGAAAACGCAATTCCTGGCGCAATTATAATTTGAGACAATAAAAAATTATTTTTTGAAAAATTTACTATAGAAAAGGCAATCCCTGGCGTAGTTAAAATTTGCGACAGTAAAAAATTAATTTGTGAAAAATTTACTATAGAAAAGGCAATCCCTGGCGCAATTAAAATTTGCGACAGTATAAAATTAAATTTTGAAAAATTTACTATAGAAAAGGCAATCCCTGGCGCAATTAAAATTTGCGACAGTAAAAAATTATTTTTTGAAAAATTTACTATAGAAAAGGCAATCCCTGGCGTATTTAAAATTTGCGACAGTAAAAAATTATTTTTTGAAAAATTTACTGGAGAAAAGGCAATCCCTGGCGCAATTAAAACTTGCGGCAGTAAAAAATTATTTTTTGAAAAATTTACTAGAGAAAAGGCAATCCCTGGCGCAATTAAAATTTGTGACAGTAAAAAAATATTTTTTGAAAAATTTACTATAGAAAAGGCAATCCCTGGCGTAATTAAAATTTGCGACAGTAAAAAATTATTTTTTGAAAAATTTACTGTAGAAAAGGCAATCCCTGGCGCAATTAAAATTTGCGACAGTAAAAAATTATTTTTTGAAAAATTTACTATAGAAAAGGCAATCCCTGGCGTAATTAAAATTTGCGACAGTATAAAATTAAATTTTGAAAAATTTACTATAGAAAAGGCAATCCCTGGCGCAATTAAAATTTGCGACAGTAAAAAATTATTTTTTGAAAAATTTACTACAGAAAAGGCAATCCCTGGCGTATTTAAAATTTGCGAGAGTAAAAAATTAATTTGTGAAAAATTTACTATAGAAAAGGCAATCCCTGGCGTAATTAAAATTTGCGACAGAAAAAAATTATTTTTTGAAAAATTTACTGTAGAAAAGGCAATCCCTGGCGCAATTAAAATTTGCGACAATAGAAAATTATTTTTTGAAAAATTTACTGTAGAATAGGCCATCCCTGGCGCAATTAAAATTTGCGACAGTAAAAAATTATTTTTTGAAAAATTTACTGTAGGAAAGGCAATCCCTGGCGTATTTAAAATTTGCGACAGTAAAAAATTATATTTTGAATAATTGACTATAGAAAAGGCAATCCCTGTCATAATTAAAATTTGCGACAGTAAAAAATTATTTTTTGAAAAATTTGCTATAGAAAAGGCAATCCCTGGCGTATTTAAAATTTGCGACAGTAAAAAATTATTTTTTGAAAAATTTACTGTAGTAAAGGCAATCCCTGGCGTAATTAAAATTTGCGACAGTAAAAAATTATTTTTTGCAAAATTTACTATAGAAAAGGCAATCCCTGGCGCAATTAAAATTTGCGACAGTAAAAAATTATTTTTTGCAAAATTTACTATAGAAGTGGCAATCCCTGGCGTATTTAAAATTTGCGACAGTATAAAATTAATTTTTGAAAAATTGACTGTAGAAAAGGCAATCCCTGGCGCAATTAAAATTTGCGACAGTAAAAAATTATTTTTTGAAAAATTTACTGTAGAAAAGGCAATCCCTGGCGCAATTAAAATTTGCGACAATAGAAAATTATTTTTTGAAAAATTTACTGTAGAATAGGCAATCCCTGGCGCAATTAAAATTTGCGACAGTAAAAAATTATTTTTTGAAAAATTT
Organism: Dioctria linearis; assembly: GCA_963930735.1. Classification (NCBI taxonomy): domain Eukaryota; kingdom Metazoa; phylum Arthropoda; class Insecta; order Diptera; family Asilidae; genus Dioctria; species Dioctria linearis. Next base: position 140,112 of record CAWVNZ010000780.1, read on the forward strand.
ACTGTAGGAAAGGCAATCCCTGGCGTATTTAAAATTTGCGACAGTAAAAAATTATATTTTGAATAATTTACTATAGAAAAGGCAATCCCTGTCATAATTAAAATTTGCGACAGTAAAAAATTATTTTTTGAAAAATTTGCTATAGAAAAGGCAATCCCTGGCGTAATTAAAATTTGCGACAGTAAAAAATTATTTTTTGAAAAATTTACTGTAGTAAAGACAATCCCTGGCGTAATTAAAATTTGCGACCGTAAAAAATTATTTTTTGCAAAATTTACTATAGAAAAGGCAATCCCTGGCGCAATTAAAATTTGCGACAGTAAAAAATTATTTTTTGCAAAATTTACTATAGAAGTGGCAATCCATGGCGTATTTAAAATTTGCGACAGTATAAAATTAATTTTTGAAAAATTGACTGTAGAAAAGGCAATCCCTGGCGCAATTAAAATTTGCGACAGTAAAAAATTATTTTTTGAAAAATTTACTGTAGAAAAGGCAATCCCTGGCGTATTTAAAATTTGCGACAGTAAAAAATTATTTTGTGAATAATTTACTATAGAAAAGGCAATCCCTGGCGTATTTAAAATTTGCGACAGTAAAAAATTAATTTGTGAAAAATTTACTATAGAAAAGGCAATCCTGGCGTAATTAAAATTTGCGACAGTAAAAAATTAATTTTTGAAAAATTTACTGTAGAAAATGCAATCCCTGGCGTAATTAAAATTTGAGACAGTAAAAAATTATTTTTTGCAAAATTTACTATAGAAAAGGCAATCCCTGGCCTATTTAAAATTTGCGACAGTAAAAAATTAATTTTTGAAAAATTTACTATAGAAAAGGCAATCCCTGGCGTATTTAAAATTTACGACAGTAAAAAATTAATTTTTGAAAAATTTACTATAGAAAAGGCAATCCCTGGCGTAATTAAAATTTGCGACAGTAAAAAATTATTTTTTGAAAAATTTACTATAGAAAAGGCAATCCCTGGCGCAATTAAAATTTGCGACAGTAAAAAATTAATTTGTGAAAAATTTACTATAGAAATGGCAATCCCTGGCGCAATTAAAACTTGCGACAGTAAAAAATTATTTTTTGTAAAATTTACTGTAGAAAACGCAATTCCTGGCGCAATTAAAATTTGAGACAATAAAAAATTAATTTGTGAAAAATTTACTATAGAAAAGGCAATCCCTGGCGCAATTAAAATTTGCGACAGTATAAAATTAAATTTTGAAAAATTTACTATAGAAAAGGCAATCCCTGGCGTAATTAAAATTTGCGACGGTAAAAAATTATTTTTTGAAAAATTTACTATAGAAAAGGCAATCCCTGGCGTATTTAAAATTTGCGACAGTAAAAAATTATTTTTTGAAAAATTTACTGTAGAAAAGGCAATCCCTGGCGCAATTAAAACTTGCGGCAGTAAAAAATTATTTTTTGAAAAATTTACTAGAGAAAAGGCAATCCCTGGCGCAATTAAAATTTGTGACAGTAAAAATTATTTTTTGAAAAATTTACTATAGAAAAGGCAATCCCTGGCGTAATTAAAATTTGCGACAGTAAAAAATTATTTTTTGAAAAATTTACTGTAGAAAAGGCAATCCCTGGCGCAATTAAAATTTGCGACAGTAAAAAATTATTTTTTGAAAAATTTACTATAGAAAAGGCAATCCCTGGCGTAATTAAAATTTGCGACAGTATAAAATTAAATTTTGAAAAATTTACTATAGAAAAGGCAATCCCTGGCGCAATTAAAACTTGCGACAGTAAAAAATTATTTTTTGAAAAATTTACTATAGAAAAGGCAATCCCTGGCGCGATTAAAATTTGCGACAGTAAAAAATTATTTTTTGAATAATTTACTATAGGAAAGGCAATCCCTGGCGTAATTAAAATTTGCGACAGTAAAAAATTATTTTTTGAAAAATTTACTATAGAAAAGGCAATCCCTGGCGCAATTAAAATTTGCGACAGTAGAAAATTATTTTTTGAAAAATTTACTGTAGAAAAGGCAATCCCTGGCGCAATTAAAATTTGCGACAGTAAAAAATTATTTTTTGAAAAATTTACTATAGAAAAGGCAATCCCTGGCGCAATTAAAATTTGCGACAGTAAAAAATTAATTTGTGCAAAAATTTACTATAGAAAAGACAATCCCTGTCGTAATTAAAATTTGCGACAGTAAAAAATTATTTTTTGAAAAATTTACTGTAGAGAAGGCAATCCCTGTCGCAATTAAAATTTGCGACAATAGAAAATTATTTTTTGAAAAATTTACTGTAGAAAAGGCAATCCCTGGCGCGATTAAAATTTGTGACAGTAAAAAATTATTTTGTGAATAATTTACTATAGAAAAGGCAATACCTGGCGTATTTAAAATTTGCGACAGTAAAAAATTAATTTGTGAAAAATTTAGTATAGAAAAGGCAATCCTGGCGTAATTAAAATTTGCGACAGTAAAAAATTAATTTTTAAAAATTTACTGTAGAAAAGGCAATCCCTGGCGTAATTAAAATTTGCGACAGTAAAAAATTATTTTTTGCAAAATTTACTATAGAAAAGGCAATCCCTGGCCTATTTAAAATTTGCGACAGTAAAAAATTAATTTTTGAAAAATTTACTATAGAAAAGGCAATCCCTGGCGTATTTAAAATTTGCGACAGTAAAAAATTAATTTTTGAAAAATATACTATAGAAAAGGCAATCCCTGGCGTAATTAAAATTTGCGACAGTAAAAAATTATTTTTTGAAAAATTTACTGTAGAAAAGGCAATCCCTGGCGCAATTAAAATTTGCGACAGTAAAAAATTAATTTGTGAAAAATTTACTATAGAAATGGCAAACCCTGGCGCAATTAAAACTTGCGACAGTAAAAAATTATTTTTTGTAAAATTTACTGTAGAAAACGCAATTCCTGGCGCAATTAAAATTTGAGACAATAAAAAATTAATTTGTGAAAAATTTACTATAGAAAAGGCAATCCCTGGCGCAATTAAAATTTGCGACAGTATAAAATTAAATTTTGAAAAATTTACTATAGAAAAGGCAATCCCTGGCGTATTTAAAATTTGCGACAGTAAAAAATTATTTTTTGAAAAATTTACTGTAGAAAAGGCAATCCCTGGCGCAATTAAAACTTGCGGCAGTAAAAAATTATTTTTTGAAAAATTTACTAGAGAAAAGGCAATCCCTGGCGCAATTAAAATTTGTGACAGTAAAAAATTATTTTTTGAAAAATTTACTATAGAAAAGGCAATCCCTGGCGTAATTAAAATTTGCGACAGTAAAAAATTATTTTTTGAAAAATTTACTGTAGAAAAGGCAATCCCTGGCGCAATTAAAATTTGCGACAGTAAAAAATTATTTTTTGAAAAATTTACTATAGAAAAGGCAATCCCTGGCGTAATTAAAATTTGCGACAGTATAAAATTAAATTTTGAAAAATTTACTATAGAAAAGGCAATCCCTGGCGCAATTAAAACTTGCGACAGTAAAAAATTATTTTTTGAAAAATTTACTATAGAAAAGGCAATCCCTGGCGCGATTAAAATTTGCGACAGTAAAAAATTATTTTTTGAATAATTTACTATAGGAAAGGCAATCCCTGGCGTAATTAAAATTTGCGACAATAAAAAATTATTTTTTGAAAAATTTACTATAGAAAAGGCAATCCCTGGCGCAATTAAAATTTGCGACAGTAGAAAATTATTTTTTGAAAAATTTACTGTAGAAAAGGCAATCCCTGGCGCAATTAAAATTTGCGACAGTAAAAAATTATTTTTTGAAAAATTTACTATAGAAAAGGCAATCCCTGGCGCAATTAAAATTTGCGACAGTAAAAAATTAATTTGTGCAAAAATTTACTATAGAAAAGACAATCCCTGGCGTAATTAAAATTTGCGACAGTAAAAAATTATTTTTTGAAAAATTTACTGTAGAGAAGGCAATCCCTGTCGCAATTAAAATTTGCGACAATAGAAAATTATTTTTTGAAAAATTTACTGTAGAAAAGGCAATCCCTGGCGCAATTAAAATTTTCGACAGTAAAAAATTAATTTGTGAAAAATTTACTATAGAAAAGGCAATCCCTGGCGCAATTAAAATTTGCGACAGTAAAAAATTAATTTTTGAAAAATTTACTGTAGAAAAGGCAATCCCTGGCGTAATTAAAATTTGCGACACTAAAAAATTATTTTTTGCAAAATTTACTATAGAAAAGGCAATCCCTGGCGTAATTAAAAATTTGCGACAGTAAAAAATTAATTTTTGAAAAATTTACTGTAGAAAAGGCAATCCCTGGCGTAATTAAAATTTGCGACAGTAAAAAATTAATTTTTGAAAAATTTACTGTAGAAAAGGCAATCCCCTGGCGTAATTAAAATTTGCGACAGTAAAAAATTATTTTTTGAAAAATTTACTGTAGAGAAGGCAATCCCTGTCGCAATTAAAATTTGCGACAATAGAAAATTATTTTTTTGAAAAATTTACTGTAGAAAAGGCAATCCCTGGCGCAATTAAAATTTTCGACAGTAAAAAATTAATTTGTGAAAAATTTACTGTAGAGAAGGCAATCCCTGTCGCAATTAAAATTTGCGACAATAGAAAATTATTTTTTGAAAAATTTACTGTAGAAAGGCAATCCCTGGTGTATTTAAAATTTGCGACAGTAAAAAATTATTTTTTGAATAATTTACTATAGAAAAGGCAATCCCTGTCGTAATTAAAATATGCGACAGTAAAAAATTTGCTATAGAAAAGGCAATCCCTGGCGTATTTAAAATTTGCGACAGTAAAAAATTAATTTTTGAAAAATTTACTATAGAAAAAGCAATCCCTGGCGTAATTAAAATTTGCGACAGTAAAAAATTATTTTTTGAAAAATTTACTGTAGAAAAGGCAATCCCTGGCGTATTTAAAATTTGCGACAGTAAAATATTATTTTTTGAATAATTCACTATAGAAAAGGCAACCCCTGGCGTATTTAAAATTTGCGACAGTAAAAAATTAATTTGTGAAAAATTTACTATAGAAAAGGCAATCCCTGGCGTAATTAAAATTTGCGACAGTAAAAAATTAATTTTTGAAAAATTTACTGTAGAAAAGGCAATCCCTGGCGTAATTAAAATTTGCGACAGTAAAAAATTATTTTTTGCAAAATTTACTATAGAAAAGGCAATCCCTGGCGCAATTAAAATTTGCGACAGTATATAGAAAAGGCAATCCCCGGCGCAATTCAAATTTGCGACAGTAAAAAATTATTTTTTGAAAAATTTACTATAGAAAAGGCAACACCTGGCGTAATTAAAATTTGCGACAGTATAAAATTAAATTTTGAATAATTTACTATAGGAAAGGCAATCCGTGGCGTAATTAAAATTTTCGACAGTAAAAAATTATTTTTTGAAAAATTTACTATAGAAAAGGCAATCCCTGGCGCAATTAAAATTTGCGACATTATAAAATTAAATTTTGAAAAATTTACTATAGAAAAGGCAATCCCTGGCGTAATTAAAATTTGCGACAGTAGAAAATTATTTTTTGAAAAATTTACTGTAGAAAAGGCAATCCCTGGCGTATTTAAAATTTGCGACAGTAAAAAATTAATTTGTGAAAAAGTTACTATAGAAAAGGCAATCCCTGGCGCAATTAAAATTTGCGACAGTAAAAAATTATTTTTTGAAAAATTTACTATAGAAATGGCAATCCCTGGCGTATTTAAAATTTTCGACAGTAAAAAATTATTTTTTGAAAAATTTACTATAGAAAGGCAATCCCTGGCGTATTTAAAATTTGCGACAGTACAAAATTAAATTTTAAAAAATTCACTATAGAAAAGGCAATCCCTGGCGTATTTAAAATTTGCGACAGTAAAAAATTATTTTTTGAAAAATTTACTGTAGAAGAGGCAATCCCTGGCGTAATTAAAATTTTCGACAGTAAAAAATTAGTTTTTGAAAAATTTACTATAGAAAAGGCAATCCCTGGTGTAATTAAAATTTGCGACAGTAAAAAATTATTTTTTGAAAAATTTACTATAGAAAAGGCAATCCCTGGCGTATTTAAAATTTGCGCAGAAAAAATTATTTTTGAATAATTTACTATAGAAAAGGCAAACCCTGGCGTAATTAAAATTTTCGACAGTAAAAAATTAGTTTTTGAAAAATTTACTATAGAAAAGGCAATCCCTGGCGCAATTAAAATTTGCGATAGTAAAAAATTATTTTTTGAAAAATTTACTATAGAAATGGCAATCCCTGGCGTATTTAAAATTTTCGACAGTAAAAAATTATTTTTTGAAAAATTTACTATAGAAAAGGCGATCCCTGGCGTATTTAAAATTTGCGACAGTATAAAATTAAATTTTGAAAAATTCACTATAGAAAAGGCAATCCCTGGCGAAACTAAAATTTGCGACAGTAAAAAATTATTTTTTAAAAATTTACTGTAGAAAAGGCAATCCCTGGCGTAATTAAAATTTACGACAGTAAAAAATTATTTTTTGCAAAATTTACTACAGAAAGGGCAATCCCTGGCGTATTTAAAATTTGCGACAGTAAAAAATTAATTTTTGAAAAATTTGCTATAGAAAAAGCAATCCCTGGCGTAATTAAAATTTGCGACAGTATAAAATTAAATTTTGAAAAATATACTATAGAAAAGGCAATCCCTGGCGCAATTAAAACTTGCGACAGTAAAAAATTATTTTTTGAAATATTTACTATAGAAAAGGCAATCCCTGGCGCAATTAAAATTTGCGACAGTAAAAAATTATTTTTTGAATAATTTACTATAGGAAAGGCAATCCCTGGCGTAATTAAAATTTGCGACAGTAAAAAATTATTTTTTGAAAAATTTACTATAGAAAAGGCAATCCCGGCGCAATTAAAATTTGCGACAGTAGAAAATTATTTTTTGAAAAATTTACTGTAGAAAAGGCAATGCCTGGCGCAATTAAAATTTGCGACAGTAAAAAATTATTTTTTGAAAAATTTACTATAGAAAAGGCAATCCCTGGCGCAATTAAAATTTGCGACAGTAAAAAATTAATTTGTGCAAAAATTTACTATAGAAAAGACAATCCCTGGCGTAGTTAAAATTTGCGACAGTAAAAAATTATTTTTTGAAAAATTTACTGTAGAGAAGGCAATCCCTGTCGCAATTAAAATTTGCGACAATAGAAAATTATTTTTTGAAAAATTTACTGTAGAAAAGGCAATCCCTGGCGCAATTAAAATTTGCGACAGTAAAAAATTATTTTTTTGAAAAATTTACTGTAGAAAAGGCAATCCCTGGTGTATTTAAAATTTGCGACAGTAAAAAATTATTTTTTGAATAATTTACTATAGAAAAGGCAATCCCTGTCGTAATTAAAATATGCGACAGTAAAAAAATTGCTATAGAAAAGGCAATCCCTGGCGTATTTAAAATTTGCGACAGTAAAAAATTAATTTTTGAAAAATTTACTATAGAAAAAGCAATCCCTGGCGTAATTAAAATTTGCGACAGTAAAAAATAATTTTTTGAAAAATTTACTGTAGTAAAGGCAATCCCTGGCGTAATTAAAATTTGCGACAGTAAAAAATTATTTTTTGCAAAATTTACTATAGAAAAGGCAATCCCTGGCGCAATTAAAATTTGCGACAGTAAAAAATTATTTTTTGCAAAATTTACTATAGAAGAGGCAATCCCTGGCGTATTTAAAATTTGCGACAGTATAAAATTAATTTTTGAAAAATTGACTGTAGAAAAGGCAATCCCTGGCGAAATTAAAATTTGCGACAGTAAAAAATTATTTTTTGAAAAATTTACTGTAGAAAAGGCAATCCCTGGCGTATTTAAAATTTGCGACAGAAAAAATTATTTTTTGAATAATTCACAATAGAAAAGGCAATCCCTGGCGTATATAAAATTTGAGACAGTAAAAAATTAATTTGTGAAAAATTTACTATAGAAAAGGCAATCCCTGGCGTAATTAAAATTTGCGACAGTAAAAAATTAATTTTTGAAAAATTTACTGTAGAAATGGCAATCCCTGGCCTAATTAAAATTTGCGACAGTAAAAAATTATTTTTTGCAAAATTTACTATAGAAAAGGCAATCCCTGGCGTATTTAAAATTTGCGACAGTAAAAAATTAATTTTTGAAAAATTTACTATAGAAAAGGCAATCCCTGGCGTATTTAAAATTTGCGACAGTAATAAAATTAATTTTGAAAAATTTACTATAGAAAAGGCCATCCCAGGCGTAATTAAAATTTGCGACAGTAAAAAATTATTTTTTGAAAAATTTACTGTAGAAAAGGCAATCCCTGGCGCAATTAAAATTTGCTACAGCAAAAAATTAATTTGTGAAAAATTTACTATAGAAAAGGCAATCCCTGGCGCAATTAAAACTTGCGACAGTAAAAAATTATTCTTTGTAAAAGTTACTGTAGAAAAGGCAATCCCTGGTGCAATTAAAATTTGCGACAGTAAAAAATTATTTTTTGAAAACTTTACTATAGAAAAGGCAATCCCTGGCGTATTTAAAATTTGCGACAGTAAAAAATTAATTTTTGAAAAATTTACTATAGAAAAGGCAATCCCTGGCGTAATTAAAATTTGCGACAGTAAAAAATTATTTTTTGAAAAATTTACTTTAGAAAAGGCAATCCCTGGCGCAATTAAAATGTGCGACAGTAAAAAATTATTTTTTTTATAATTTACTATAGAAAAGGCAATCCCTGGCGGATTTAAAATTTGCGACAGTAAAAAATTATTTTTTGAAAAATTTACTATAGAAAAGGCAATCCCTGGCGTATTTAAAATTTGCGACAGTAAAAAATTAATTTTTGAAAAATTTACTATAGAAAAGGCAATCCCTGGCGTAATTAAAATTTGCGACAGTAAAAAATAATTTTTTGAAAAATTTACTGTAGAAAAGGCAATCCCTGGTGTAATTAAAATTTGCGACAGTAAAAAATTATTTTTTGGAAAATTTACTATAGAAAGGCAATCCCTGGCGCAATTAAAATTTGCGACAGTAAAAAATTATTTTTTGCAAAATTTACTATAGAAGAGGCAATCCCTGGCGTATTTAAAATTTGCGACAGTATAAAATTAATTTTTGAAAAATTTACTATAGAAAAGGCAATCCCTGGCGTATTTAAAATTTGCGACAGTAAAAAATTAATTTTTGAAAAATTTACTATAGAAAAGGCAATCCCTGGCGTAATTAAAATTTGCGACAGTAAAAAATAATTTTTTGAAAAATTTACTGTAGAAAAGGCAATCCCTGGTGTAATTAAAATTTGCGACAGTAAAAAATTATTTTCCGCAAAATTTACCATAGAAAAGGCAATCCCTGTCGCAATTAAAATTTGCGACAGTAAAAAATTATTTTTTGCAAAATTTACTATAGAAGAGGCAATCCCTGGCGTATTTAAAATTTGCGACAGTATAAAATTAATTTTTGAAAAATTTACGGTAGAAAAGGCAATCCCTGGCGCAATTAAAATTTGCGACAGTAAAAAATAATTTTTTGAAAAATTTACTGTAGAAAAGGCAATCCCTGGCGTAATTAAAATTTGCGACGGTAAAAATTATTTTTTGAAAAATTTACTATAGAAAAGGCTATCCCTGGCGTAT